>CAUYQG010147117.1:0-13388 GCA_963574415.1 Tarsius wallacei | reverse complement strand
GGATGGAACTAGAGTCTATAATACTGAGTGACCTCTCACAGAAACAAAAAACTGAGTATCACATGTTCTCACTCATATAGTAGACCTTGATCATCCAACGTATTACCACAAGAAAATGACTGACAGTGGTGGAAAACTATGGGGGGGGATAGGGGAAGGGATTAACGGCAGTAAATACCTGTCTGGGGAGGGGGGGACACTTCTTATCAACAAGGGTGCCTAAGCGAGACATATTTGTGTACCTAACCCTTAACTGTACCCCTCAATATCACAATAAAAAAAAAAGATAATTATAAGTAACAAAAAAAAAAAAGAAATCAACTTTTTTTAGTTTTCACATGTGAGCGCAAGCATGTAGTGTTTAATGTTCTGTTCCTGGCTTATTTAACTTAACACAATGTCCTATATCCATGTTGCTGTGATTGACAAGATTTCATTCTTTTTATGGCTAAGTAGTATTTCATTATGTGTATGTGTGTATGTGTGTGTGTGTGTGTGTGTGTGTGTGTGTGTGTGTGTATCACAGTTTCTTTATTCATTCATCTGTTGTCCTACACTTAGGTTTATTCCATATCTTGTCTATTATAAATAGTGCCGCAGTAAACATAGGGGTGGCTTTTTCTCTTCAGTATACTGATTTTCTTTTCTTTGAATAAATGCCTGGTAGTAGCATTGCTGGATCACCTGGTAGTTTTATTTGTAGTTTTGCAGAGAATGCCAGTTACTCATTATACTACCATATAATAGTCTATTATGGGATGATTGTATGACTTTTTTAGCACAATTAATGTCTACTTTCTAGTTGATTGAAAATGGCATCTTTTTCATTTGTTGTTCTTTACAAATAATGCAGTTCTAAGCCTTCTTGTGCATGTCCCATACTGTTTTCCACAGTGGCTATACTAATTTGCATTCCCACCAATAGTATACAAGAGTTCCCTTTTCTCTGCATCCTTGCCAGCATTTGCTGGTTTTTGTCTTTTTGATGATAGGCATTCTGTCTGGGGTTAGATGATGCCTCATTATAGTTTTGATTTGCATTTCCCTGATGATTAGTGATGTTGAGCATTTTTTCATATATATGTTGGTCATTTATATGTCTCCTTTTGAGAAATGTCTGTTAAGATTATTTACTCATTTATAACTTGGACTGTTTGGGGTTTTTTGTTGTTGAGATGTTTGAACTCCTTATACATTCTGAATATTAATCCCTTGTCAGGTGAATAGTTTGCAAATATTTTCTCCCATTCTGTGGGCTGGTTTTTCACTCCGTTGGTTGTTTCTTTGCTGTGCAGAAGCTTTTTAGATAGATATTCTCCCATTTGTTTATATTTGCTTTTATTGACTGTGATTTTGAGATCATGTTCATAAAGTCTTTTTCCAGACCAATGTCCTGAAGTGTTTTCCCTATGTTTTCTTTGAGTAGTTTTGTAGGTTTAGGTCTTACACTTAGGTCTTATCATTTTGAGTTGACTTTTGTGTAGGGTGAGAATTGGGAGTCTACTGTAATTCCTCTGTATGTAGATATCATTTTCCCAGGACCATTTGTTGAAGAGGCAGTCATTTCCCCCATTGTGTGTTCTTGTCACCTTTGTCAAAAATCAGTTGGCTACAAAATCATGAATTAGTTTCTGGGTCCTCTATTCTGCTCCATTGGTCTATGTGTCTCCTTTTTTATACCAGTATATATACTACAGCTTTGTAGTATGTTTTGCGGTCTGACAGTGTGATACCTCCAACTTTGCTATTTTTTACTTAAGATTACTTTGGCTATTTGGGGTTGTTTGAGGTTCCATATGCATTTTAAGATTTTTTTTTCTATTTCTGTGAAGAATTTCATTGGTATTTTGGTAGGAATTACGCAGAATCTTTAGCTTGCTTTGGGTAATACAGTCATTTTAACAATATTAATTCTTCCAATCTATGAGCATGAGATGCCTTTCCATTTGTTGGTATCCTCTTCAATTTATTTCATCAGTGATTTGTGGTGTTTGTTTGTTTGTTTATTTGTTTTTGTAGAGTGCTTTCATCTTCTTGGTAAAATTCATTCCTAGGATTTGTTTTGTTTGTTTATTTTTTGTTTTTGCCTTTTTGTAGCTATTGTAAATGCGATTTCCATCTTTTTTAGCTAGTTTATTGTTAATGTATAAAAACACTATTGATTTTTGTATGTTGATTTTGTATCTAGAGACTTTACTGAATTTGTTAGTTCTAAGTTTTGGCAGAGTCTTGAGTTTTTTCTATGTAAGATCGTGTCACTTGCAAATTGGGACCATTTGACTTCTTCCTTTCCAATTTGGATGCCCTTCGTTTCTTTCTCTTGCCTAATTGTTTTGTCCAGGACTTTCAGTACTATGTTGAATAATAGTGACAAGAGTAGGCATCCTTGTCTTGTTCCAATTCTTGAAAAGCTTTCTGCTTCTTCCCATTCAGTGTTGTGCTTGCTCTAGGTTTGCCATATATGGACTTTACTGTATTGAGGTACTTTCCCTTTATACCTAACTTATTGAGTTTTTATCATGAAAGGATGCTGAATTTTATCAAATGTTTTTTATGCATCTATGGAGAAAATCTATGGTTTTTGTCCTTTATTCTGTTGATGTGATGTAGTATGTTTATTGATTTGTGTATGTTGAACCATTCTTGCATTCTTGGGATAAATCCCATTTGGTCATGGTGTATTATGTTTTTGATGTATTGTTAGATTCATTTTGTTAGTATTTTTTTGAGGATTTTTGCACCTATGTTTATCAGGAATATTGGGTTGTAGTTTTTGTTGTTGTTTTGTGTCCTTGTCTGGTTTTGGTATCAGGGTTATGCTGGCCTCATAGAATGAGGTAGGAAAAGTTTAAAATTGAAAAACTGAAAATTGTGGGAATCGTTTAAGAAGCATTGGTATTAATTATTCTTTAAACGTTTGTTAGAATTCAGTGGTGAAGCCATCTAATCCTAGACTTTTTTTTTTTTTTTTTTTTTTTTGCTGGGAGACTTTGTATTACTGATTTTTTCTTGGTTCAATCCTGATAGGTTTATGTGTCAAAGAATTTACCCTTTTCTTGTAGATTTTCAAATGTACTGACATCTAGTTTTTCATCACAATCACTTACAATTGCTTGTATTCCATTATGTCTCATTTTCATTTCTGATTTTATTTATTTGGGTCTTCTCTCTTTTTTTTCTTAGTTAACCTAGCTAATAGTTTGTCAATTTTGTTTTCATAAAACCAATTTTCTGGTTCTTTGATTTCTTTTCAGTCTTATTGTCATTTCTGCTCTAATCCGTATTATTTCTTTCCTCTTATGGATTTTGAATTTGCTTTTCTGGTTCCTTGAAATGCATCATTAAATTGTTTATTTGAAATCTTTCTAGTTCTTGATGTAGACATGTATTGCTATAAATGTGCCTTTTATGACTGTTTTTGCTGTGACCCATAGGTTTGGGCATATTGTGTTTTCATTGGTTTCAGGAAATTTTTAATTTTATTCTTAATTTCTTTCTTCATTTTTTGGTCATCTAGGGGCATGTTGTTTAATTTCCATGTATTTGCATAGTTTCACCTATTCCTCATATTCTTGATTTTTAGTTTTATTCCATTGTGGTCTGATGAGACACTTGATATAATTTTGATTTTTTTAGATTTTGAGTCTTGTTTTGTGTCCTACCATATGATCAATTCTAGAGAATGTTCCATGTGCTGATGAAAATAATGTGTATACAGCAGCTATTGGATGAAATGTTCTGTAGATGTTTGTTAAGTTCATTTGGTCTATGGTGCAGTTTAAATCCAAGTTTCTTTGTTGATCTTCTGTCTAAATGATCAGTCCTATGCTGAGAGTGGAGTTTTGAAGTTCCCAACTATTATTGCATTGTGTATAACTATTACTGTATTATTGTATTGTGTATCTCTCCCTTTAGATCTAATAATATTTGCTTTATATATCTAGGTGCTCCAATGTTGGGTGCATATATATTGACAATTGTTATAGTCTTTTGCTTAATTGATTCCTTTATTATTATATAATAATTATTTGTCTCTTTTTATAGTTTTTCACCTGGTCTGTTTTGTCTGATATAAGTATAGCTACTCTTGCTTGCTTTTACATTCCATTAGCATAGAGTATCTTTTTTTATCCCTTCACTTTTGGTCTATATGTGTCTACAGGGAAAGTGAGTTTCTTGTAAGAGCATACAGTTAGGTCTCTTTATTTATTCAGTCTATATCTTTTCAATGGGGGAATTTAATCTGTTTACATTCACAGTTATTGATAGAAGAAAACTTGCTTCTGTCATTGTATTTATTGTTTTCTACTTGTTTGTACATCCTTTGTTTCTTCGTCTCTTATTGTTTGTTTTTGTGATTGGATGGTTTTCTATAGTGATAATGTTTTAATCTTTATTTCTCCTTTGTTTATTGGCTCTACCAGTGAGTTTTATAGTTTTGCATTGTTTTCATGATGGTAGCTATCACTTTTTCACTTCCAGATGTCTCTCTTGAATCTTCCTTGTAAGGCTAGTCTAGTGGTGATGAATTCCTTTAGTTTTTATTTGTCTATGAAAGATTTTGTTTCTCCTTTATATCTGAAGATTAGCTTTGCTGGATATGATATTCTTGAATGATAATTTTTTTCTTTTATTACTTTGAATGTATAACCTTATTATCTCCTGGCCTGTAATACTGGTCCTGAGAAATCCACTGCTAGTCTAATGTGATTCTCTTATATGTGACTTGATGTTTTTCTCTTGCTGTTATTTAGAATTGTCCTTGCCTTTTGCAAGTTGGACTATAATGTGCCTTGGAGAGGGCTTGTTTGGGTTAAATCTATTTGGGGTTTTTTGAGTTCCTAGATCTGGATGTCCATCTATCTCCCAAGACTTGGAATGTTTTCAGCTATAATTTTATTAAATATGTTTTCTATACCTTTTCCCTTCTCTTCTCCTTCTGGAATGCCCATAAGGAAAATTTTTGTTTGTTTATAGTGTCTCATAAGTCCTATAGACTTTCTTCATTTTTTTTTTTTTTTATTCTTTTTTTGTCTGCTTGTGTTCTTTTAAAAGGTTCAGGCTCAGAAATTCCTTCTTCTGCATGGTCCAATCTGTTTTTGAAGCTCTTGATTGTATTTTCATTTCACTTTTTGAATTCTTCTGCTCTAGAATTTCTATTTTCTTATTTTTTTCTCTCTCTCTTTGTTGAATGTCTTTTTCAAATCATAAATTGTTTTACTTTGTTGAATTGTCTATCTGTATATCTTCTATCTCATCAAGTTTCTTTAAGATGATTATTTTGAATTCTTTTTCTGGCATTTTGTCTATTTCCTTATGATTAGGGTCTTCTACTAGAGGATTATTGTGTTCCTTTGGAGGTGTGTTTCTTTGCTTTCATGTTTGATGTATTCTCACATTGATTTCTATGCATTTGGAGGAATAGTCTCCTCTTCCAAGTTTATAGGAGTAGGTTTTATAGGGAAAGACCTATTCATATGAATGGGTCTTAGAGTGTCAATTTGATGAGGTGCATTGGGTCTGGCTCTAGGTGGATGTAGTAGTGTAGTCTCCATGTAGCTTCTTCAGCTGTAATCCATGCTAGTGATATTTGTGCATGTATTAGTGGCCTAGGCTGAGAGTGTTGATGGTAGAGCTTTGCCAGAGTTAGGCTCACCAGTTTATTTGTCAAGTCAGGGGCATTTGTATATACACAGTGTGTTGGCCAACTTGGATCTAGCTTGCTGGGGTTGGGGCCATGGCGCTGTTGCTCTGGTTGCGGGTATAGGATATGGTTTTCTTACCTAGCCTACCAAGGGTGGCCCATGAGGTTGTTTCTCGGGCCCCAGACATGCGTGCTAGTCTGCTCAGCTGGTCTGTGGGTGTGTCTATGAAAGGCAGTCATGGTGCCATTTTTCAAGCCTGAAATGCAGATGCACAGCTGCTCAGCTGGTCTGGGGGCATGTCTGCCAGGAGTAACCCATGGGACAGTTTCTCAGGCCCTGATTGCAGATGTAGAGCTTTGGGCATGTCAGAGGCTTGTCTGCAGGAAGAGGATGCCATGGAACTCTTTCTCAGGCCCTGGGTGCAGTTATGTAGCCTCTCTACTGACCTGGGGGTATGTAAGCAGTTCAGTGGCTTGGAAAACTCTCTTGGTTGGAGGGAGTTGTACAGTGGTTTATCCATCTCAAGGGTGGGTTTGCCTTGGATGGGACTTCCAGACTGTTCCTCTGGCTGGAAATGTGAGCAGCAAGAGTTGGTTTCCCTGTTGTGCAAGACCAGAATCACAACTGATCAGACTAGGCTCTGCATGGGTGAGGTTGTGGTATCCAGTCATCTGTGTGGGCTGGTGGAATGAAGACAGAGACCCAGATCTGGAGAAGTGCAGTGGCTACTGGCATTCAGAGAAGGATGCACTCCAGAGGTGGCTCTGATCTCAAGATGGCTCACAGGTGGTGGACAGTGGGGAGGGGAGTGCTCACCTTGTGCTTCTAATCTGGATCAATGCAGCTGTGTGAATTCACAGGAGCTCTACAAACTGGGCTCAGTGCCTGCAAGGACTGTGGATTCTCCTGTAGGTGTCTGCAGTGGCAGTGGAGGCCAGTGAAATCCTACTTACCTTTTCTCTACCACAGGAAGTCCCTCCTGACTCTGGGCCAACCCAGCCCAGGGAGGGGGCAGGGGGCTGCAGAAGCCAGGTACCTTCATGCTGCCCTCCTAACTTCCAATCACCACAGGTACCTCGTCACTCTCCCACTGCACTCCAACACTCTCCCTTCAACACTACAGTCAAATCTTAGCCTTGATCCTTCCTTCTATGGGCAACGAGTGCCTGGCATCTCTAGACAGCCATCTTGCTCTAGTTTCTTCTTTATATATCTAGTATACTTTATATATCTATTATATCAGTTATAAATGCTACAAATAGCTTCTTTCAGTTGGTGACATGTCTTTTACTATCTTTTTAATGTCCTTAGATGAATGGAAACTCTAAAGTTTAACATGGCTAAACTTATTGATCTCTTTCAGATTTGCACAGGTAATGTCTTATTTAGGAAATTCTTTTCTACACAGAGGCTGCACATGTGTAAGTCTCTAAAAGTCTCAAAGATTTGCCTTTCACACTCAAGTTGTGAATCTCTCAGGAGCTAACTGTTGTGTGTGGTAAGAAAACTGTCTCTCCTTTACTCAGCAATGTGCTATTCCATCTTGGCCTTAAATTCCTTTTCCATGGAGACATCGTTTGTTTTTGAGCTCTCTTTTCTGTTTCCTTGATCGACTTCCAATCCCTGTATCAGCATGACTCTGTCAATACCTCTTATCCTTATAATATGTCTTCATATCTGATAGAGCAAGCACTCTCTCCCTTTTTCTCCCTCCTCCTACTCCTCCGCCTCGTCCTCCTCCTCCTTCTGTGAGTTAGCTATTCTTGGGACTTTCCTCTTACCTGTTAATTTTTTCAAATTCCTCTCAAAACTTAAAACCTAGCTGGGATTTTTACTGGAATTGTTTTAAATGTACAAATCAATATTGAGAAAATTAACATCTTTGTAATATTAAATTTTCCTATACATGAAAAATGTATCTATACATTGAATTGAGTCTCTTCTAATATCTTTTAATAAAAGTTTTATAATTTTCCTTTCTACACGTGTTTTACATTTAAATAGCTTTCTAATCTGGATCAATGCAGCTGTGTGAATTCACAGGCGCTCTACAAACTGGGCTCAGTGCCTGCAAGGACTGTGGGATTCTCCTGTAGGTGTCTGCAGTGGCAGTGGAGGCCAGTGAATTATTGTTATTGTTTTTATGTTTTTTGTTATTGCTTTTTATCATTGTTATTGTTTTTATGAATTTGTTATTGCTGATTCATAGAAATGCAATTGACTTTTGTATACTTGTCCTATTATTTCTAATACTTCATAAATTATTTTTTATTTTGTATGTAAACTATCATGTTTTCTATGAATAATGACAGTGTCATTCCTTCCCTTCCAATGTTATATAATTTTTCTCCAACTACACTTGCTAGTCCTTTCAGCACAGTGATGAAGCAATATTGAGAACCCCATTGTTACACTAGCCCTGATTTCAAAGAGAATAACTGTAATATTTCACAATTAAAAATGATAATTTCTGTAGATTGTTGACCAATAGCTTTATCAGGCTGTGACATTCCCACATAGTCTTCATTTGCTAAGAGTTTTTCTTCATTTGATCTGCTAATATGGTGAATTATGGTTATAGATTGTCTAATGTTAAACTGACAAACCTGACTTGGTCATGACACTATCATTTGTATAAATTGTTAAATTTGGTTTGCTCGTATTTGCTTAGGATTTCTGAATCAATATTAATGAATGGAAATGGCTTCCAGTTTCTTTTCTCATCCAGTCCACAGCTGGGTTTGGAACTGAGCTGCTGTGAGTATGCACAGACCATCAGTAACAGGAGCAAAACTAACCAAGGACCAAGGCTGAGCTCTGAGACCCATTGCCATGTGCTCCCAAGGCCTCATTTCCCTTCAGCTTCCCTATGATGACTGAGCTTGCAGGGACACTCAGGCAGTCCATTCCTGAGTGATTCATCTGCCCACCAACTTTACCAGACCTCCTCTAGGCTGCCCAGGAGTCTAGGAGGCTTCCGGGCACCTTCTCCCCTCTCCTTCCTTCCCCCGGCATTGCTTCTGATAATCTTCCCCAGCTCAGTCCCATTTGATGTCACAGGTATTTCCCCTAATAAAATCCTTGCACTTTAAATTCAACCTTGGCATTTGCTTCTTAGAGCACTCAGATTAACACAGAAATCAAGACAATACTGGCCTTGTAGAGAAGTGTTAGCAAAGGGTTGAAAAGTGCGCTCCCTGAAAGTTTAACGGGCTTGCCTTCAAACCCATCTAGTTGGTGTTTTCCTGTTGTAAAGCGTTTAACCACACATTCACTTTATTTTATTGCTATAGTATAATTTAGGCTTCCCACTTCTTGAAAGAATTTTGGTAGTTAGATTTTTCTAGGAATTAGTCCACTTTGTTAAGTTTTATAATGCATTGGCAGAAAGAGGTGTCGAGTTTTCTCAGGTTTTTGGTTTATCCTGGATCTGTATTATAACCCCTTTTCAATTATTATATTAGTTATTTGTGCCTTCTTTTGTTTCCTGATCAGTCGCACCAGAGATTTATGTTTTCAAGAAGTCAACTTTTTACTTCATTGATACTTTCTTTCCATCTTTGTTTTGTGTTTTGTTGTGTCCTGTTCTTTTTCACCATTTTTCTTACTTTGAGTTTATTCTGTGATCCTTTTTCTAATTCTCTATCTTATGCTGCCAGAAGTGGATGTCTCCCTGTACATCATTTATCTATGCTCAGAAAAATTAAACTCACTTAAAAGGAAATGGTTTGGTTTTTAATTCATTATCTCTGTCATTTTGAAAATTTATCTTTATAATTCATTCGTTGGAGTCTTAAATCCCTGAAGCACCATTTTTTAATTTATATACTTTGTAACTTACATGTCATTGTATTTATCCATAATTCTGAGTCTTTCTTAACCATATTTGATCCAGTAATTGTAGCAAGTAGCTACCATGCCATTTTGCTGAAGGAAAATGTACTTCCCTAACCAGAATAAAGTACAATTTAATTACTAATCAAGCCAGTTAGTAACCATGGAAAGATTCTGCAAGTTCTAATTCTATGAGAGCAAATGAACTATAGTAACTTAATAAATGTTTATCTGGAAAAAGAAACACAAGAGTGTGTACTTGAGGTTTCTTTGACTATTGAAGATTCAAGTTTTTTTGACATGTTAGGAAACAATACTAATCTAGTTGGCCCCATAACCTTAAAAACTGGAGAGCAATCAGATGAAATGGACCATTTGTTTTTATTCATTCAAAGCAGATGATGATAATAAAAATCTGGTAGTAATTTCTTAAAATGTGACTTAGAATAACATATCTTCTTTCTTTGACATATTTTTGAAAAACAAGAGTTCCAGTGTTTAGAATGGAAAGGAACTCTCACTTGCATATGTTGCAACTAACTACATCAATGTGATTAAACAAGATAGCAAGATTTCCGCTAACCTCAGGAACTATTAAAAGAGCAAGCATTCACCAACAAAGTTTTAAATGGCCAGCTTTTATTAACTAACCTAATAAATATTCTGACAGCCAATTCTGGGATTAAAACTACAGTAGATAAACTTCCTTAGATATTTGATGTTTTGCAGGGTCAGTCTACAGCTGTGGGAGGAAGCTGTCATCAGAATGGGATCATATTGAACAGCTACAAGAGTAGAGAGAAAGAAAGGCAGATGGAGAAACACAAATACTGCTTGACCTACATACGGACTTTTGGTGAACCCCAGATTTCCTGGGCACCTTCTGGGGATCAATCTAAATCAAGACAATCTACCTTTGGCTTCCAAGTAATCCAAAGTTCAAGCCTTTTCTCTTCTTGGAAAGGTAAAAGATATAAAAAGAAAACATGGGTAAGGACAGTCATGACCATCTTCTAGTTATGTAGGTCCCTGGAAGTCTAGAAGAAACACAGCAAGGCCAGTCCCCAGAAACATGAGAATCTTCTAGAGATTTGTGTTGAGCACTCTGGCAGCCACCAAGAATAGCTTAAAGGGATTTGCCATAAGTGTTTTTAAGAGTTTCTGGTTTTAGAACTGCTATTCTCAATGTTATCTATAGGTCTTGTAGAAAAACCTCTGCTAATCTCTATGCTTAAGAAAACACAGTATTAAAATCCATAGGGAAAAAGCAAAAGTAGACATCTTATTGACATTCATAGTAGTGTTTATTTGACCAGTACTCATCAAGTGTCTATCTGTGCAAGCCCTGTATTGGATGTAGACATACAACATTGAGCAAGGAAGATTTTTCCAGGATCATAGAATTCATGTTGCAGCACAAGGGAAAGCATTAAACAAGGAGTTACTGTTTCAGGTTAAAATGGTAAATTGAGCACACCAAATACAGCAATGATTGACAGACAATACACTTTATAAATGGCAGCCCAGAAAGAGAAGTAAATGTCACAGAGAAGCCTGACCTTTTCTGGGAGCCAAGGAGGACTTCCTGGGGAAGACGTGCTTCCACTGAGATCTGCAAGATAAATGGGAATTAACCAGTGAAGTCAAATATATGGGAAATAACCTAACTTTACTTGAGACTATTTTTCTATGTATGTGAAAAACTCACTAGAGTGCTGTAGACCATTTAGCTCAATACATTTTTTTAAACTGTGGTAAAATACATACAATATAATATTTAACACCTTAACCATTTTGAAGGATACAGTTCAGCAGTATTAAGTACATTCATATTGTTGTGAAATGATCACCTCCATTCATCTCCAGACTCTTTTTATCTTGCAGAACTGAAAGTCTGCACCTATTAAGCAATAGCTCTCCATTCTTCGCTTCCCCCAGACCCTGGCAACAAACGTCCTACTTTCTATTTGTAGTGGAATTTCACTACTCTAGCTACCTCATGTAAGTGGGACCATACAGTATTTGTCCTTTTGTGACTAGTTTATTTCACTTAGCATGATTCACATATTTCACTAAGCAAGGTTCATCCACGCTGTGGCATGTGTCAGAATGTTCTTCCTTTTTAAGGCCAAATAATACTCCATTGTATGTACATATCACATTTTGATTTTGTTGTTTGTTTTTTGTTTTTATTTGGTTTTTGAGTCAGAATTTTATTCTGTCACTCAGGCTGGAGTGCAGTGGCACGCTCATGACCACCACAGCCTCGACCTGCTGGGCTCAGGCAATCCTTCAGCCTCAGCCTTCCAAGTAACTGGAACTACAGGTGTGCACCACCACACCCAGCTAATTTTTGATTTTTATTGTAGAGATGAGGTCTCACCATGTTCCCCAGGCCGGTCTTGAACACTTGGGCTCAGGCAATCCTCTTGCCTCCTCCTCTCAAAGTTCTGGGATTACAGGCATGAGCCACTACACCCAGCCCCACATTTTGTTTATCCATTCATCTGTCCATGGACATTTGGGTTGCGTCCACCTCTTCACAGCTGTGAATAATAGTGCTATGAACATGTGTGTACAAATATGAGGGGAGACAAAAACAAAAAACAAACTTTATTCATTAAAAAAATTGTGTATTTATTCTTACATGTTTAAACTTCAGTCACCTTCAAAGTATTTTCTATTTGATGCAATACACCTATTGAGATGCTTTTTCCGCTGCCCAAAACGGTTTTGAACTTGTCAATTTGATGCCTTTTCGTGCTTTTGCTGATTTTTGTTTCAACTCTTCCACATCACAAAACGTTTCCCTTTGAGGACTTTTTCATCCTGGGAAACAAACAAACAAAAAAATCACTTGGGGAGAGACCTGGCTAATAGGGAGGGTGGGGCATGGTAGTCATGTTGTTTTTGATCAAAAACTTCTGACCACTCAGTGTAGTGTGGGCAAATGTATTGTCGTGGTGAAAGAACCCGTCACCTGTTTGCCACAACTTGGGACATTTCTTCCACAAATCATGACACAACCTTTTCAAAACTTCCAGATAAAAACTTGGTTGACCATTTGATCCAGAGGAACAAACTCTGAGTGTACTACAAGGAGTCTGCCCTCCAAAAGATAATTCTGGGGTCTTGGGGGGGGTCCCAGGGTATCTTTGAGATTCTGATTTCAATTCTTTAGGGTATGTGTTCAGAAGTAGAGTTACTGGATCACATGTTAGTTCTATTTTTAATTTTTTTGAGGAACTTCCATACTGTTCTCCACAGTGTTGCAACATTTCATATTCCCACTACCAACAATACAGAAGCATTCCAATTTCTAGCTATACACATTTGTGTGTGTATGATTATGGTGGTGGCCTTTTCATTTAATAGTCCAGTCCACAGGCTGGCTGGGTGCAGTGGGTGACACCTATATCCCAGCACTTTGGGAGGCTGTGCTCGGAGGATCACTTAAGCCCAGGAGTTCAAGATCAGCCTGGGAAATATAGCAAGACCTTGCCTCTACAAAAATAAAAATAAAAAATAAAAAAATTAGCCAGACATGGTGGCACTTGTCTGTAGTCCCAGCTACTTGGGAGACTGAGGGGGAAGGAATGCCTGAGCCCAGAAGGTCAAGGCCATGGTGAACCGTGATTGTGCCACTGCCTCCCCCACCTTGTGTAACAAGAGTGAGATGCTGACTCAAAAAAAAAAAAAAAAAGAGGTTATGACCTTGTATAGAATCATTATGTATCCTCAAGAAACACTCCAGAAAAGGCAAAGACCTGCCGGGGTCCTGCCCCCACCAGGTCTGGGGTTTCCTAAAGGAGAGACAGAATAGGCAATGAAAAGATGTAGCTGGACACCTGCTTCTGGATAGAATGCCAATTTAATGTTAGTAAACACAGAGCTTTTATACCATTCGTA
>CAUYQG010147114.1:0-21562 GCA_963574415.1 Tarsius wallacei | reverse complement strand
GCCTGCACTGCTACCCTGTTTTTTGTTCTATTCAGCCAATGCAGAGTCCATGTGTGCCAGGTCTGTGGCAGAAGCGGGTGCCCATCAGGGCATGAGTAGACCTGGCCCTGTCCCCTGGGAACTTTGTCTCTCGGGGAAGTAGTCAACCCGACACACCGGTCATTAGAATTAGGAGCACCAATGCAGTTTAACCTAAGACCTGAGGCTGAGGAGCTGGCCACAGCATCCGCTGGGAAAAGGTACCTGGGGGGGAAGGGTACGTGCAAAGGCCCTGGGGTGGGACAGGACCTCTCAAGCTGAGTGCAGCTGAGGAGCGGCTAGGAAGGAAGGCAGGGCCTGCATGGCTCAGAGGACTGGAGCTGTGTCTGGAAGCCCTGGGGTCACTGGAGGAGTGTCAGCAGGGGGTTAGCATAATCCGATTTGTAGTGCTGTTTTCGCTGATGCAACAAATGCACATGGTTAAGATCAAATAATCCTAAACAACACTTAATGGAAAACACCGGCTTCCCCTTTCTTCCTGCCTTCCCCGGTGCTGCTCCCCCAGTTCTGCTGACACCCCTCCAGTGATCCTGGTGTCTGACACCTGTGTTTGGCCAGGTGGGCCCTGGAGGGCGAGATGACTCAGGTCCTACTCTCTCCCTAGGCTGACTGTGCAGAGGTGACAGATGACAGGAAGAAACAGCCATCTAAGGCCTGGCTGTCAGGAAGGTAGGTAGGGAAGAGGGCGCAGGACAGTGAGAGAGCAAACGCCCAGTTTCATCCTCTAGATCAGGCATCAGGAGGGGTTAACCCAAAGTATGCTGCTGGAGCTTCTGCATATGCTCTGACTGTTGCCACACATCCAGGTGAGTGGCATCCTGGTCCAGGTGACAAAAGCCAGCAGTCATCAGTGCTCATCCCCGTCAGGCACTGTGCCAAAAGCTTGGCAGAGAGCTCATGCCATCCTCACCACAAGCTGCGTGTTAGCTGGCACGAGGTCACCCCCACCCAGCCATGAGAAAAAGAGACACCCAGAGGAGACATGACCTGCCACCCAGCAGCGAGTTGAGTGTTCACACCCGTGACTGGGCTCCGGGAGCTGGGCATTCACACCTGCAACTGGGCTCTAAGAGCCGGGCGTTCACACCCACAGCCAGGCTCCCAGAGCTGGGTGTTCACAACTGCAGCTGGGCTCCAAGCCTGCTAGATATTTGCGAATGAATGAGAGAATAAGCGGAAACCCGGACACCGACATCAGCTGGAGGGTGGCTTTACTATTTCCTGTGAAGGGGGAGAACATGAGGAGCATGTGTGTGTGTGTGTGTGTGTGTGTGTGTGTGTGTGTGTGTGTGTTGGGCGCTATTCAGTGTTGTTCATATCTCAATCCTGCTTTGCCCCAGCTCTCCTGAGCTCTCTCTGACATTCCCTTGTTTACATGGAAGCACCAGGACATCAGGATGCTTCCAGAATGTCTAAAGATTTGAGGAGTCAGTGGAGAAGGCACTGAGGAAAAGAGAGTCAACGCGGCAGGCAGCGGGTCGGTGGCCGAGTTGCTTCAGCCTTGCCGCTGAGGCTCCCTCAGGCTCTGTTCCATGCTGGAACTCCCTTCTCCATGAGTGTGAGTGGACTCACAACGCCGTTCCCTGCAGCCCAGACGTGGGCCCGAGCATGCCCCTGAGGCTGCGGCTGCCAACCCCACGGAGACTTGAACTGGATTCCCCATCCCCACTGGAGGAGGATGCAGGCAGGGAAGAGGAGGAGAGTGACAGGGAGAGAGCGGAGCTGGGGGGACACAGGAGAGGGAGACGTCCCTGGGGAGGGAGGGACAGGAGGGCCCGCCACTGTCCACCCTTCCTGGCATGGGCTTTACCATGGCCAGGGGGTCGGCTCCTTTCGAATCAGAGGTTCATGCAGAAACTGGGATGAATGTTTCCCATGTCCCCAGGTCCCAGGGCCTTTGCAAGGCACAGGCCTTTGTGCTGGAAGGGACCACACGCAGATGGGGACCTGTCGTCTCCGGGACATCAGAGGCTGGAAGGCTGACAGAAAGAGGCATAGATGTTCCCCCAGGGGGACATCTATTCACGTTCATTGGAAATGGCAGCCAGGGCAGGCGGACAGTGGGGTGGAGGGAGGGAGAGGTGGGTGAGGATGAGTCATTCATCCATTCATCCATTCACTAATGCATTCGCCCATTCATCGTCATTTATTCATTCATCCATTCATTCATTCAGCAAATATTTCTTCAGCACCATACTGGCCCCGAGCACTGCTCTCAGTGCAGGAGATAACAGCAAAGACCCTGTCTCCAGTAAGCTTTTGTCTCAGGATGAGTCATTCGCCCATCCATCCATTAATTCACGCATTTATTCATTCATTCAGCAAATATTTCAACACCTACAGTTTCTTGGGCAGTGGTCTCTGTGCTGGAGATGCCAACAAAGACCCTGTTCTCAGGAAGCTTATATTTCAGGATGAGTCATTCATTCACCCATACATTCATCCACTCATCCACTCACCGTCATTTATTCATGTATCTGTTCATTCATTCATTCATTCATTCAGCAAACATTTCTTCAGCACCATACTGACCCCGGGCACTGGTTTCTGTGCTGGAGATGCCAACAAAATCTTGTCCCCAGGAAGCTTCTATTTCAGCATGGGAAGACAGCCAAGAAAGGAGAAGGCGAGCAGTGTGCCTGGAGGCATCGGGTTCCATGAAGACAAAATGGGAAAACAGGAGGGAAGGGTGAGTGGTGGGTGGTGCTTCTTAAGTGCGACAGTTCGGCAGCCTTTCTGATCAGGTGACGTTTGCACAGGGTCCTGATCCATCATAAGTGCTCTTTTATTTTATGTTTTAAATTTTTTAAAAAATCTGTACAAATGTATGGGTATGTGTGCAAGTTTGATATAGGTAAAGTCAGGGCTTTGGGGGTATCCTCCCCCCATAACACACTCCAGAGGCTGGATTTTCTTCTGAGCCCAGGGTGAGCCTCGGATGCCCCGAGAGTCAGATCCAGATGACCCACCTGGGCTCCGCCCACCTCATCTCAGTGGGGGTCTTTCTCAGGGTCCCTGTGAGAGCTTGTGGGAAAGCACATAGAACATGCTAGGTGGTTTATGAGTGGCGTCTCCTGCTCTGGGCAATGTCCCCTGTGATGCAATGTCCCCTGTGATAAGAGATGATTACATCACAAACGAAGAGCCCTTTGGGGTACTTCCCCAGAAGAGATGGAAACCATCCCTTCCCCTGTGTCATCATCTCTGCCTGGCCTTGCTTTCCGCTGTGTGCATCCGTCATTGGGCCTTCACAGAGCCCCGCCCTGGGTGGAGGGCCAGGCCAGGCCCTGGGAATTCACACAAGATAAGGCATCCCTGTCTGGCTCCCCAGACCCAGAGCCTGGCAGGCCCACCAAGGGAAATGGGTTTCTGTGCTTTTTGCATCTGCCTCGAGGCGTTAATAAGATTGCACAACTTAAAAGCACCCTTTGAAAAGGCATGTTGAGCCGGGCTCAGCAGCTCAGCCTGTAATCCTGCGCCTTGGGAGGCTGAGGTGAGTGGATTGCCTGAGCCCACGGGTTCGAGACCTGCCTGGGAAACTTGGCGAGACCTCATCTCTACAATAAATCAAAAATTAGCCAGGCGTGGTAGCGCATGCCTGTAATTCTGGCTTCCGGGAGCGGCCACCGCACTCCAGTCTGGGCGACAGAGTGAGACTCCAACTCAAAAAAAGAAAAAAGAAAAAGCATGTTGAAGGACAACAGAAATACAGAAAAGTGTGCAAATTGCAGATGTGCAGCGGGTGAACTTGTGTGAATGGCCGCCCCTCCCCATAATGAGGATCCACGCCCCTCCCCACTGCCACGCCCCACCCCCCTCCTGATAATGCTTATCAGACTGGGACCAGCCAGGGAGGCAGAACTCCTGGGAGTGGTGCAGCATAACAGATTTATTACAGGGATTAGACCCCACACAACTGTGGGAGGAGCCGGGGCTGGGGAGTCAGGAGCAAGCCCCTCCCCAGGGAGGCTTCCAGAAGCCTGGGCGCAGGGGCACGAGCAGCTTGCAGAGAAATCCAGAAGGCGGGATGGCGGATGGCGCGTGGGGAATGGGGAAGGAAGGCCGGAGGAGAAGTCCACAGGGGATGGACGTTTCTGTGACGGGTGACCCCAGGGTCGCGGGTGGCTGGTGACGCTGGCAGCTGGGAAGGAGGTGGGGAGAACAGGAACAAGTCGTCACCACTGGCACCCCCTGCCTGTCTCTCACCAGCACAGTCGTGAGAACTTCGGGGTCCAACAACTGTTCCACCTTCGCACCTTCCTCCTCCTGCTGACTCCGGGAAAAGGACTCCGGCCCCCAGGTAGAGATCGTGTGCCCAGATGAGGGCATCACATCGGGTGAACCCTCTGGCGCCCGGCTTCTTCTGCTCAGCGTTATGTGAGTGAGAGGCACCATTGCTGTGGTGTGTGGTGAGATGTGTTCATTCTTGTTTCTCCAAAACATCCCACTGTATACCCATCCTGTCCTTCACTGACCCATACAACTGTTGAAAAGCACTTCACAGTGTCCAGTCATACTCTATTGTAAATGGGCCACCTGAGTGTTCTGGTGGCTGTCTTTTGGTGGACGCGTGTACACAGTTTTCTTGAGTACGGGCTACATACAGGATAGGTTGTCCTGGTAAATTTGAATTTTAGATCCACACATCATTTTTACAAAAGTATGTTTCATGTTACTCTAAAAAAAAATCATCCATTATTGTTTGAAACTCAGATGTAGCTGGGTGTCCTTATCTTAGCAGGCACCCTCCAAAAGTCACTTCCCTCGTGGCCAAGTATGCCCCGATCCACAGCAAGTTTGGGGACACCAAGGCATGAAGGCAGACCATAAGCCCACTGCCTCTGCCCCATGCTCCCTGTGGCTTCCCGAAGTGATGGAGAATGGGCCAACATGCAAGGGACCTCAGCACGACATGTGGGTGCTGTCTCCCCGCGGGTCCCCGCGTGCCCGGAGGATGCCAGTTGGGGGGCATCTCTGTTGAGCAAAACCTGAGCTGCTCCAACCTCCGGGACTCTACGGTGCAGAGTCCTCAGCTGTTCCAGGGAATGGGAAGCACTGAAGTGGGCTCTGCGGCCAGATAGCCAAGGCCCGGGTCAGGCCTCGGCCGTGTGTCTTCCTGCCAAGCCGGCAGTCCCCTGGGCAGGGGTCTGAGGAAACCTGTTAAGGAAGCAAGAGGCCAAGGGAAGTCCTTCCTTCAGTGGGTGGGAGCGCGCGCAGGGGGCGAAGCCACCGGGAGGCAGAACGGGACAGAATCTTGCCTTTCTATTTCGGGGAAAACGGTGAACAAAAATAGGGCCCACATGGAATTCTCTTTCCCCCCGCCGTGAACTGCTGGGGGGGCACCGGTCAGCTCCTACGGCCCCGCGACCCCCTGGCTGGGGTGGGCTTTCACAAACACCTCCAGGAAACACCTTCTCACACACGGTCACATACGTGCACCGGCACACAAAAATAACCTCTGAAAAAAGCACCGAGAGTGGATATTGAACTCACCCTGGCAAAGGGCTTTACGTTTATTTTTATTAGTGAGGGCTCCAAAGCACCTTGGACTTTTCAAAGGAAATTAAAATGCAAGAGATCAAGGGATTTGCCCAAGGTCACAGAGCACAATGGCGCTTCCCCAGTCTTCCAGCTTCCAGGCAACGGCTTGCCCTGAGAAGTCAGATGGGCTTCTTCAGAACTTTAAATATAGTAAACATCGAAAGCCCCTCCTCCCAGCCTCCATCCAGGTCGCCCCACCCAGCAAGATCATCTTCACGTGATGCCAACTTCAAATTATTCCACTTTTTGTGAGCCTTCCTGCCAACACGGTCTCTTAGAGTTAGATGCCCTTACACGGGAGTCCCTTTCCGATGAGCAAGGTGAGGGACGACACGCTGACTGGCTTCTGGACGGAAATGGAACAGCAGTCAAGTCCAACTGGGAAATTTGAGGAGGATTGGCCAAAAGACTACAAAGCTGGGAGCCAAGTGTAGGAACAGTAACAAAGAGTGTGGTCCCTGGAGGTGGCACAGGGGGCTGTTTCTACTCCAGGCATGAAGGTGGGAGAGAAGAGGAAGGCCCGGAGCGTGGAGAGAGGGGATGCCAGTCAGAGGTGTGACACGGTCAGCTGGACCCCATGGGGAGGAGTAGGGAGATGGTACCTCTGGTGACTCTGCACCTGCCTTCCTGCCCCTCATGGCTGCCCCGGGTCACAGAACAAGTTGAAAGAAGAGGAAGATACCCACCACACCGTCCTCCACCAGAAACCATAATCTGTGGCTGGGTACAGTGGCTCACACCCACTATCCCAGCACTTCAGGGGGCCAAAACAGGAGGATTGCTTGAGGCCAGGAGTTCAAGACCAGCCTGAGCAACATAGCAAGATCCCCATTTAAAAAAAAAAAAAACTTTTAAAAAAGAAATTGTAATTTACCTGTTTTCCTTCACATCATCAAATGCCAGACAGCATAAAGTTGGAATTTTCACCTCAACTCTTCCCTGAAATGATGTTTTAAAAATATCAGCTATGGTGCCTTGTGACGATTCCCCATGATATTGAAATGGGGGAAATCATGGTTCTACAGGGCAATCTTTTCTGAAAACTTAAACGAAATTCAAATGGACAACAAGGCTCTGGGAAAGAAGTCCAATGTCACCACAGGAAGGAAAGGGGGAAGCCGAGGGATTTGCAGTCTGAGGGGGTTGGATTTTACCTATGAAACCGTAATTATGTTAAGCATGAAAGTGAATAGGTCCAAGAAGCAGGACAGTTCTCAGCTGTAGGATGTTGTCTCCTCGGTCTGTTCACCTATTCCAGGTGCCTGTGCCTTTGATATTTTACCGAGACATTGCCCATGAAGTCATATCTCTGTGAGATACTCCCAACTTGCCATAGGTGTGTCCACGTCAACAAAAATAACAAAACAAAATGGAGCAAATGTCTCTATTTATGTCACAGTCCCCACACTTTCTCTTTCAAGATGGCTGAACATGTATCCTACATTTTCGAATCCAGTTCTTTACATCTCATTCACTCCTAACCCCTTCATCGGGACACAGGAATCAATTTCCGTTCAGAAGGAAGGGACAATTGTTTCGTTATGGTGGATGTCAGTAGATCACACAGTGAGTAATTTTCTGTGTTACAAACATCCAAACTCTAATTCTTATTATTTCATTTTTTCTACTCATTTTAAGTTTAATTTGCTCTCCTTGTTCTGGTGACTTAAGGTAAAAGAGTGTGGAACTGAGGTCACTGATTTAAGACTTTGTTTCTCTTCCAACATAAGCATTTAGTGATATAAAATTTCCCTAAGTACCTTTCTTTTTTTTACCATTCTCCTATAAATTATGTTGTATATATGTTGTGTTTGCATTTTCATCCAGCTTAGAATGCTTTCTAATTTTTCTTTTGATTTCTTCATTGACCTGAGTGTTATTGAGTAGTATATAGTTTAGTTTCATTACAGTCTGTATCTGTGAATTTTTTAGATATCAGTCTGTATTGATTTCTTATTTAGTATCATTATGGTGCGAGAACATATTTGTATGATTTTACTTCCTTTGAATTTATTGAGACCATTGCCTTACTAGATTCCGGTGTGGCCATGTGCTCTTTGAGCTATGGCTGTTGCCATGCTTCCTGCCTTTGGTCTCCTTCCCTACCTTGGGGAAGTGAATCTCCTTTCTCTCTCTCTCTCTTTCTCTCTCTCTCTCTCTAATTTACTTTCTAAATAAACTGTATTTTCTAATCTAAAAAAAAAGCATTGAGACTTGTTTTGTGGCCTGAGAATATTGTCTGTCTTATTAGATGTTCTATGTGTACTTGAAAGTGACATAGATGTCATTATGTCCTATAAATGTCAATTAACTTGAGCTGATTGATGTTGTTGCTCAAGTCTTCTCTGTCTTCACAGATTGTCTATATATGTATTCTATTAATTATAGAGAGAATGGTATTAAAATTGCCAACTGTGATTGTAAATGTGCCTATTTTCCCTTGCAGTTCTATAAAGTTTTGCCTTATGTTTTTTGAAGCTCTGTTATTAAGTGCATAATGTTTAGAAATGTGATGTCCTCTTGATAAATTGATGCCTTTGTCATGATAAAAGGTCTTGGCAATAAATATTCTTTGCTCTGAAATCTACTTTGTCTGATATTAATATAGACAATCCAGCTTTCTTTTGAGTAGCATTAGCATGTTATATCTTCATCCATGCCTTTACTTTTAACCTATTTGTACTTTATTTTTGAAGTGCATTTATTGAAGACAGTAATATACTTGAGTTTTTAAAAATTTAATCTGACAATCTCTGCCTTTTCATTGGGATAGTTAGACCATTTACATTTAATGTGATGGTTGATATGTTTAGGTTTAAATCTATCCTCTTGCTATATGATTTCTATTTGTCACATCTGTTTTTGTTCCCTTTTTCCTCTTGTTTTGCCTTCTTTTGAATTAAGTATTTATTATTATTTTTTCTAGTATATTGGTTTTCAGATATAACTCTGTTTGCTATTTTAGTGGTAGCTTTAGGATTTATGATATACATCTTTAACTTATATTAGTCTATCTCCAAATGATATTACACTTCTTCAAGTATAAGAACTTGAGAAGAGTATACTTCTATTTCTTTTTTCCTATCCACTATGCTTAGCTGTTATACACTTTACTTATAATTACATTTGAAATCCAACCACAATTATATTGCCATATTTTTCTTTAAACTTTCTATTGTTTTTTAAATAGCTCTAAATAATAATTTTAAATCCCATATCTTTACTCAAGTAGTTACCATTTCCAGTGACGATCACTCCTTTGAGTAGGTTTACATTTCTGACTGCTGTCATATTCTTCTATCTGAAAACTTTCTTTAACATTTCTTGTATAGTAATTCTCCTTGAGATGATTTATTTCAGCTTTTGTATGTCTGAAAAACTCATTATTTTGTCTTTTTTTTTGAAAGATATTTTTGCTGGGTGTAGAATCTTAGGCTGACAAGTTTTGTTTTGTTATTTTTTTTTTCTTTTTGAATACCTGGTAATCCTTAATTAGGTGCCACATATTGTGACTTTTGCCTTGTGGCATACTGGATATTTTTATATTCCTGTCAATATCCTTGAGCATTGTTCTTTGAGGTAGTTAAGTCACGTGGAAACAGCTTCCAGGTGTTGCTTCTAAGATGTGTTAAGTAAGACTAAAGCAGAACCCAGTCTAGGACAGGGCTTTTCAACTCGGCACTGCTGACATTTAAAAAAAATTAAATTGGGCAACCCCTTCAGGTTCCCCCCGCCCCTCACTGCGGGAGCTTTTCTGTCCTCTCAATAAATCCTGCTTTAAAAAAATTAATTCCTTGTTTTGAGTACTGCCTTGTAAGATACTCAGCAGCAACCCTGGCCTCTCCTCACGGGATGCTAGTTGAACTCCCACCTCCTCCCAAGCTATGACAACCAAAGTGTCTCCAGATATTGCCAATCTAGAGACTGACAAACCCTCTGGAGGCTAGAACTGCCCCCCCATCAAAGACCACGGATCGAGGGCTATCACTTCCCTGCTACTGAAGCAACATCCTGCTATGTGCTCCTCTCACTTCCCCCAAATCCGTCTTGAGGTCGTTCTACCCTGGCTGATGGGATCAGACATTATCTCCAACCCTGCCTAAGTGTTGGTCATTGTGACCTCAAATACTTTCCCCAGCTGTCTTAGTCCATCTGTGCTGCCACACCAGAATACCACAGACTGGGTAATTCACAAAGAATAGAAACTCACTTCTTACCACTCTGAAGGCAGGGAAGCTCAAAACCAAGGTGCTGGCAGGTTCAGTCATGAGGACTGCATCCTCCAGGGAAGGGCATGGGGGAAGGGGGAAGGGCAGGAAAGCAAATGCTGAGAGCCTCTTTTATAAGGGACTCAATCTCATTAAGGTGGAGCCTTCATGGTCTATTCACCTCTTAAAGGTCTCACCTCTTAATACCATCACACTGGCAACACCTGAACTTGAGAGGGAACACATTCAAACCACAGTGCCAGCCTTGGGTATTTTCTCTTTGCTTATACATTGGTACTCCCCTGGAGAGTGAAGGGCAAGTCTCTGTGCATCTCCAGACTTTGCTCCCTGGGAAGTTCTCTCCTCCTGGGAGCTCTGTTCTGAGGACTCTAGCTACCTTGGTCACCCTGGACTCTCAGCCCTGGCCCTCAGTAGAGAAAGTCTAGTTGGCTGGGCTGTAGCCTTGAAACTGTCAATGCTGTAAATGGGGCCATTATGGGGCGCCTCCCATCAGTGTTCCATCTCTCAGACATCACCGTCCATGCTGCCCAATATCCACTGTCTCAAAAACCATTGTTTCATGAACTATATTCTTTGTATGTATTTATTTTGTTGCTGCTGTCCTATCTGATGGGAGGAAATATCTGGTCCCTGTTAGTGCATCTCAGTCATCTTAGTTTACTCTCCTCTCCTCTCTACTCCTCTCTGTTAACTCTCTCTCTCTTTCTCTCTTTCTCTCTCTCTCTCTCTCTCTCTCTCTGTCTCTCTCTCTCTCTGTCATTCACAAACCGTGTTTCCTTATGACATTAGTGGCTTGTTCCATCTCCATCTCCAGTTTTAGTCTTTCAGGTCTCTTGCCTATCTGATAGCCCTCTCTGTGTCTCTTACATCATGTTTTCCTGAGAGCATGTGGTTGGCTAGTTCACAAGCAATGGATGGGCTGTCCTTGAGACAGCAGCCAATCAGCTGCACCAATGGATGCTACAGACATGGCTGCCTCCACCAGTCTTTTGAGAGTATATGAATGGAAAGGCATGTGCATTAAAGGGGATGTCATAGTGTGGGTAAAGTTTTTGCTGGATTAGCTGATACAAAAGCCTAAGCAGGTTTGAATCCTGCCCATTCAGACTCTTCTTTCACCGTCTTTGCCCATGGAGGGGACAGTGTCCACACGAGATAGCAAAGAAGAATTGAAACATAGGGGGACCCCAATAATCACTCATGGAAATCTCTGATAAACCTGGACTGGAGCAGATAGCCAACCCCAAGTCCACATCCACCATTTGCCCAGTGTCAAAAAACTACAATGCAAGGGTCTTGGCAAGACAGAATCTGATCTAGTGCTCAGATGCTTGTGCAAAGATGGAGGGAGAGAGAGATGGTACATGACTTCATAAGTAGTTATTAACCAGTTGAGAATAAAACAAAAGAGCAAGGCAGAAAGCAGACCGAAATATCTCCTTTTCGATCAATGCTGATGACGTGGAATGTGATATATATCTGTAGGTAAGTGTGCTTTCTAAAATTAAATCCCATATTGAGGCAGATCTATTTCCTCCAATTGTGGGCAACTCTGGGCCATGCAGGCCTCCTCTCAGCAGGATCTGTTCCTACAAAACCGACAGCATGGAGGAACAGAATGGAACTCTGCTTACTGTGAAGAACATCTTCCCAGGAGAAAGAGGAGGAGGCTGGCAGGGCTGCACATGTCCAGTCTCTAACTCCAGGAAGGAAGGATCAAGTGAGAAGGTGTGGAAGAGTCATTCTCCCCCCAACAATAACAGAATCAAAACTTAAGTGGCTTGAACAATAAGACAAGTTATTTTACACAACAACTCATCTCATTATTCTAGGGCCAGTTAATTTGGCTTTTCCATTCTGCCTTTTCCTTCTGCCATCCTTATCTTGTTGGGCTTGTCCTCAGCTAGGACCCTCGTGGTCACAAAGTGGCTGCAGAGTCTCCAAACATCACAACTTCACACAATGTCCGAGAACTAGAAGGGCCCTTTCCCACTATGTGTCTATCTCTATACTAAAGAGGAAATCCTGTCTCCATAGATTTCCAGGTGACACCACCCACTCCCTTCTCAAGTGGCCAGAATCGGGTGGCATAACCATATGGAAACAATAGAGTGAGCCTCAGCTGGGGGAACTAATTGAAAGCTAGAGAGGGGTCAGGTTATCTGAAGTACACAGCAACCCCTTACCTGATCAAAGTCCAGGATCTATTATCAGACAATATGGGGGAGGGAGGCATAGATGATGGCCAAAGGGTAGGTAAGGTATGTTAACCAAGAGAACCTGTCCCCAGTAGCTGACTTTTCACCTAAAGGACTCCCAAAGACAGGTGCATACCAAGCTCTGGAGGTTAGATCCTTATTTCCCAGGGGAACATAATTAGAAACTAAGATTTGATGGGATAGTATAAAAATGAGTTATGAATAGCTGACAAACACAAGCTTCACCAGGCAAACAAAACAGCACATCTGTAAAACCGAGCACTTCAACTAAAAGTGCTCTGGCAAATGTGCCTTCTAGGGGATGTTTCGCACAGCCTCGACTGGCTGGGGGCGGAGAGTGAGTGTTCCCTGAAGACTTAAGCTTCATGAGGGCAGAAGCTGGGTTTGCACTCTCTGCTGCACCCGCCCCTGCACACAGCAGGTGCTCAAGAAATGTTTTGTCCAAAGAGTGAAGGAACATGGACCATCCTGTCCCGACGAATTCTGGAGGCAAGGAGAGTGCTACCCTATCCTTAAAGATCCTCCAACTCAGTTTGAAACAAGGATCACCCATGTGGAAAATGTCTGCTGCTGATTCAGTGCTCATGGAATGCTCCGGAACATCAGTTTTGGGAGGGCACAGTGGTCTCCTTGGAGACACAGGTTTCTGTGACGTGGTCCTCACTCCAGACTTTACTGAGTCACGAAACATGGGCACAGTGACTCACCGGGAGTCAGAGTTCACAGGGCATGGTCAATCCATGTTTTGGTGCTGATTTTGGAGTCCTTCAACACCATAAGCCCTCAAAGGGGTGTGGGGAATAGGGAGGCTGTACGTTGAATGCCACTAAGAAGAGAGTTTTCCCAGAAGAAGGGGGATCACAGACTGGGCTTCAGATGACCTGAGATTAGATCCTGCCTCCCACACACATGGGCTGTGGGGCCCCGGCAGGTTAATTTAAACAGACTAGTCTCTGTTCTTTCACCTACAGAGTAGGTGGGAGGATTAAGAGGTGGCATTTTCAAAGCACCAGGCACGGTCTGCCTCCAGCAAGTGTCCAGATAGGAGGCGCTTCTATTTTCTTATCCTAGAATGGAGTTGTCCTATTATTTGAGGGTAGCTATTAGCTATGACTCCCACATGTGATTGTCTCTGCAACACATCATCCAGCAAAGATACTTCAAGATGTTCCTTTTTTTCTTCTCAACTAGTCAAAAAGAAAACAGATGCCAGGAAAGAAGCCAAATGCCCTCTGACCTGTTTCCCCAACCCTGCCTCAAACCTTCCAGCCTCTTCTTGGCAGGGTAACATATGTAGGGATGAAGGCTTGTGCCATCGACATCTTGTGGCTGTTTGTGCCAGGGATCTGGTTGCCAGGGAAACCTCTAGCCCATTTCCATATGGATGAGGGGATTGTCCAGAATGCTGTTCCCAGTGCCAAGGCAGACCAGTCATCCTCCAAATCCAATTACCTGAGATTATCTGTGGCTTTGGACATGTCCCCAGTGGACTGTTCATTTTGTTGCTGGAAAATGTCTCCCTGGACACAACAGGTCTGGGGACTTGGTTGGTTGAGCCCGGCCTCAGGAATTGGTTGAGTCAGTTCATAGCCTCAAGTTAGTGGCTTTTCAAATCATTACTTTGCCAATAGCTATTAAGAGAATTACGGTAACACTTTAATCTCCGGTTGGGGGCTTTTCAAGTCACTACTTTGCCGATGGCTATTAAGAGAATTACGGTAACATCTTCATCGACTATGGCCCCGTGGTCATGACACAGGCCATTCTTGGGCTATGAATCATTAGACTAACTTGGTTGACTTCTGCCGTCAGTGACTTGGAATGGTTGTTTGGAGAAAGGAATTGGATTAACGTTGTGAAGATAGTTGGGGTGAGCTGGTGATGCCAGATGAGTTTCTGAAGAATTCCTACTCTTCCACTAGTGGCCCTCTCACATTTGGGTGTCTGATGGAATCTCGCTTTGTGCTTTCTTGAGTCACAGCAGTAAGGACAGGAGGTCTGGGGTCTTGTGATGAGGTTCCATCTTGGGTAATCACCCCAACAACCTGTGAGCAGGTTGGAGGGTCCCCCAGAGAAGCTTTGCCCTCACAGACTGGTCTCAGCCAAACATTGGGAAGGGGCGGAGCTGGGGTCCCACCCAGGGCTGCTTCTAGAATTCTTATTTCTGCTATAAGAAAGAGCTTCTCCTTCTCCCCCTTCTCCCCCACGTCTTTGTTATACCGGTGTGAGTTCGTGAGCTCCTGTGTCACTCCCTGGGTTAACCCCCACCTTAGGACCAGACTGCATTCTGTGGCTCCAGCTGTCCCTGATAGGGCCAGCAGGGGCTATCCCGCTTTAGTTAACTTAGACGCAGATGGTCCCCGTGACTGGTGGCTACCCTGCTGGATGGCACGGCTCTACAGCTGGACAGCTGGAACATCATGCCAGCTCTGCTGCAGGCCAGCCCCATGGCCTTGGGCTTGCCCTTTCTGTAAAATAGGCCTGGGACAGCCTTGGCAGTGGAACCAGCCAGGCCACGTGTAAACACATCGTTGGAACAGGGTCTGGCATGCAGCCAAGACTCAACACATCAGCTCTGGTGATTTACACTGGTGGGGGGAGAGGGGGTGAGCAAGTGAGTGATTATTACACATGCTGTGATTCCAGGTAGCGGAAATGCTGCATGATGGCCCATGTGTGGGGTGGAGGGGAAGACTCATGGGGATTCGGGACACCTGCGTGTCTTGTCCTCCTGGAAATTCCCTGGTCCTGGCTTGTCAGTGTGCGCTGCACAGTGAGTGACCATCCCTTCCACTCACCCGAGACCCTGTGCGGCAAACTCCCATCCCTCCCGCTGGAGATAAGGGTGCCAGGGTTTTCATAAACGCGACTGGGTCGTTCTTTGAAACCAGGTGATTGGGTTGGTACAAGGAGCCTCTGCCAGAGATTTCTCCTATCAAAGAACCATCTGTCTCGAGCAGGCAGGTGTGGGGCCTGGCTCGTGTGAGAGGGGGTGAACTTATGGGCACGGCTGACCCTGGAGGTGAGAGGGCTGCAAAGAGCAGAGAGCTGGGATCCTGGCAGGCGCCTGAGCTCACTCCTGACCCTGCCTCTGCCTGGCTGGTGACTTCCAGCCACCAGCTGGACCTGTCTGAGTTTCTGCAAGGGTCCCAGGTCGCTCTTCCAACATCTGTTCACAGAGTGAATTTGAATGCACTATCTCGGCCTTAAAAATCACAATCCTTCAGATACAAGGATGACACATACACTTGACCAATAACATCCAGCTTCCCAATTTTTGGAAAACTATTACTTTTGATTCATGATGGTAGCTAGAATTAATTGGGCTCTGGCAGAGTCTCGCAACTATCCCTCCAGACACATTCATCCTTTTTGTCGCCAGGCAACTGGCCACCTGCAATGGAAACCACGTGTCCCCACTTCTCACACAGCAAGAGTGGCCCACTGTGGTGTCCCCCCAAAATTCATACGTTGAAACTTAAGCACCAGGTTGATGGCATTAGGAGACGAGACTTTCTGGAGAGGAGCACCCTGATAAGGAGTGGAGGTGATCAATTTTTCCTTCTACCTGGGAGGACATGGCAAAAAAGCCCCACGGATAAACCAGGAAGAGAGCCTTCCCCTGATGCTGAATCTACTGGCACCTTCATCTTGACCTTCCCAGCCTCCAGAACTGTGAGAAATACATTTATTTATTTATTTATCTATTTATTTATTTTGAGTTGGAGTCTCACTCTGTCGCCCAGGCTGGAGTGCAATGGCACGCTCACGGCCAACACAGGCAATCCTTCCGCCTTGGCCTTCCAAGCAGCTGGAACCACAGGCATGTGCCACCATGCTGGGTTAACTTTTTAAAAATTTATTTATGTATTGGAGAGATGAGGTCTTGCCAAATTGCCCAGGCTGGTCTTGAACCCGTGGTCTCAGGCAATCCTCTCGTTTCAGCCTCCCAAAGTGCTGGGAGGACAGGCATGAGCCACTGTGCCCGGCGGGAAATACATTTCTGTCATTTATACGCTGCTTGACATATGGCATTTTGCTACAGCAGCTCACATGAACCAAGACGGTGGCCATGTGAAAGAGCTTTGCGAGGAAGCAGGTACTATTGATAGTCCTGTGTCACAGAGAAGAAAACAGAGGCCCGAGGCAGGTGAGTTATCTACCTGGTCGTGTGGCTCAGAGCTTGATCCTCAGGTTGTCAGGGGTCACTCACCCCCCTACCCATCCCTGCAACCCCAAAGCCCCCGCGATCTTTGGATGGTAGCAGAGTCCATTGCCTATGGCATTAGGAATAATAACATCAACATAGGCGTAACTGTGGGACCATAGAATCACCTCCCATTTCACACCTACACTGCACTTTTCTTTTGAGATGGGAGCAAAAAGACACTCAAACACAGGCAATACAAGTTTTCCTTCTACCTTCTAGTAAAGTCTGTAAAACAAGTGTGACAAGTGTTTTCTAACCGGGGAAAGATGTGGATTTAGGAGAACCAACCCATCACTGGCTACCATCAGGCTCTGGAGTTTCCCATAGAGACAGAACTGAGGAACAGAGATGGTAAGTGGCCCGTCCAGGTCACACAGGTCTTCTTTGTTGCTGCTGACCGGTAATGATGCAAGAAGCTTTGCTCAAAGCCCAGGACGTCTGCACAGGGGAGGCGCACAGAGGCAGGGACAGGGACGGTACCGGGGTTCAGGCAATGGGCATGGAGCTGGGTTCAAATCCCACTTTCCTTGCACAGGTCACCTGACCCCTCTGTGCCTCAGTTTCCTAGACAAAGAGATGTGGATAACAATAGCGCCTACCTCCTGGGGTTGTTGTGAAGGTTGAATATGTGGATGCCTGTAAACGTGATGGGTCATGTTGGCTGTTCCTCATTTAAAATGACTCCAGCGGCCACAGAGTGCCGGGCACTTGGCACACTCGGGTGATCAGCTGGAGGTCAGCGTCCGCTGAAGAACCTCATCATCGTCTTTTCTAATAATAAAAATGAAACATTTCAGAGCAGCCCTCTCCTCCCCTTTCCCCAGGCACGTTGCCCACCACAACTGGCATTGAAACCATGTGACACCCCTACCCAGGCACCATCTACGTTTTCTACACGTCTGCTTGGGGGTAAAACGTAAGGGGTGCCTCTCAGGAAACAGACCACGTGAAGGCCAGCAGTCAGGTCCCAGCAGGCCTCTCAGACCCACAGGCAGCCCTGCGCGTGGCTGTCTGTGTAAGACGTGCTCTGGTCGCCCAGGGTTCACCGCAGCCTCATCCGTGACCTCCTCCAATTTCTCCCCAAGTCCCTGCAAGCAAAACTCGGCTGATGGACACACTTATTGTGGCTGCCAGAGAGTCACTTAACTTGGAGAATGAAGGATGAAAACAACATGATTCGGAGAGGAAGCGATTGCAGCCCCAAGTCAGGATAATGCACGGGGTAAGAATGCCTCATCTCCAGGGAGGGCCTCAAGTCCCCGCCACAGGTTTTCAGCGCTTGGCTTTGCATGTGGAAGTCTCAGTCAACCACAAGAGGCAGAAACCACACAAAGACAAGGGTTTCGCAGTCAATGAGCTAAACTGGCTGCCCCTAGCCCATCTGGCATCCTTGGGCAAGTTAGAAGGTGATTCCCCCGGTCAGGTGCAAGGCCTGAGGAGTGCAATATGGCTTCCAGCTCCCCCTTGCCTTCACAGCACCTTGGGCAGTGAACAACCTGCACAGCCGTCCCCAGCCGCCCCGAGTCCAAGAGAGGTGTGGATGCTTTCTTGCTGCCTTTCACAAAGAGTTTTGCTGCCAGTCCACAAAGAATAAGCAAAGACAGTGCCTGGCTAAATGTCAGCATTTGGTTGTGTACAGATGCTGGCTCCATGATAGCCTTGCTTTCACGATGGGTGTCAGTGGGCGGGCTCAACCCTTGCTGAGGAAGAGCTAAGTCAGAGGCCTCTTGCGGGCACCTTGACTTTGCAGCTCCGTGGGAGTGGCAGAGAGTGAGAACGACCCCCTCAGAAATGCCTTCTCAGTGGGACATTCTTCCCTGGGCAGCGGTGTTCATGGAGCTGCTACGATTTCTCAGTGGCCAGGGCGGTGGTCAGTTGTAACTTGGAGAGTTGGGGCTGCTCTGACCTCAGGCCAGGAAGGTCTGGGAAGGTGGGAGGACCTCTTGGAGGGTGGAGGCAAGCTGTGAGGGCAGCCTGGAGGAGGAGGGAGACCAGGAGGCAGCGTGGACTCCAGGCAAAGGCATGGCCCTCCATTTCCTAAATGTCCATTTCATAGAAAAAGGAACTGAGGCTCAGGAAGTGGGGTGGCAATGTGGCCAAATTCCCCTGGCAGGGACCACATCACAGGCAAGTGGCTGGACTTGAATCCAGAGCCCAAGCCTGACATCCTGGGCTGTCTACCCGCCCTCCTCCTTATGGCGCTGCATGGACCTCTCAGGGCTCTTTCCACTCGTGAGGGCGTCGGCCCCATGGCCTTAGTCTATTTTCAAGACCACAGCAAAGTCCTGGGGACAGCAGGGCAGCACTCAGAGGGGCATCTGCCACATCGCGGGAAGGGGTTTCTTGTGGGTTTCAGTACCAGGGCACTGGTGAGTATTGCTTGCACTCCAAGCAACACTTTTTTGTTTGTTTTCTGCATTTAGAAACACACCCACACAAGCTGAGTCTTGTGAATGACTTTACTCCCTCCCTCTTTGCTTTGGCTATTAGGAAGCTCAGAGCTACATTATGCATAACTTTAAAGTAGGAACTTCTAAGTCTAAACTTCTCCCAAGCTTCATTTTACTATTCAGTTTTATTTCCACAGTCCTTATTTCTGATATATACATCAGAAATGCACACACACACACACACACACACATATATATATATATCAGAAGTGAATGGCATAATGATATGTGTTCAAATAAGATATAAATGATAGGTAGATAGAAACAAATTTGCTATTAATCAAAACAACAATGGTCGCAATCTTACTGTGTACTACTAGGCTAAGGTTAAAGTCTAAATAAGACAAGAGTCCAGGTTGGGCTCAGTGGCTCAGCCTGTAATCCCAAGCTTTGGGAGACCGAGGTGAGTGAATTGCCTGAGCCCGCGGGTTCGAGACCCGCCCGGGCAACTTGGCGAGTGCTCATCTCTGCAATAAATCAAAATTAGCCGGGCATGGTAGTGCGCGCCTGTAGTTCCAGCTACTTGGAAGGTTGAGGCGGAAGGATCGCTGGAGCCCAGCAGGTCGAGGCTGCGGTGGCCACTCCCGGCCATTGCACTCCAGTCTGGGCGACGGAGTGAGACGCCAACTCAAAACAACAACAACAAAAAAATCAATCAATATCCTATCCCATAGTCACAGAAGGAAAAAAAAACATGATCATGTCAATAGATGAAGAAAAGGCATTTGATACAAGTCAGCACCATTTCATGATTAAAACGCTCAATAAACCAGAAATAGAAGGAACTTTCCCACTGGCCCCAGAAACAACTTCTCTTCTTATGTTCTGCTTATCCCATCAGGGTCTACTCTCTCATGTGTTTTTTAGTGGTAATTGGGCTTACTCTATTGGGGTTTTTTTCCCCAGCATTCAGATGGTTTCTTTGGGCCTCATCTATTAACTTCCTAGAAAAAAGGTGAAATATTAAAAGCTTTTTTCCTATAATCAGCAACAAGACAAGTATGTCCACTCTCACCACTTCTAGTCAACATTGTAGTGGAAGGTCTAGCTGGGGCAAAAAGTCAAGAGAAAGAAAAGAAAACCACTGAGATTTGAAAGGAAGAAGCCAAACTACCTCTACTCACAGATGATATGACCTAATATATAGAAAGCCCTAAAGAATCCGCACCCAAAATTTTTTAATTTAAAAATGTTTTTAAAAGAGAGGAAAAGCCCAAGTAAACACAATCAGAAACACAAAAGATGAAGTCACATCTGACCCTGAAGAAATACAAAAGATTATCACAGACTACTACGTACACTTGTATGGAAACAAACTTGAAAACCATAAGGAAATGGGGGACTTTCTGTCATCACACAACCTGCCTACGTTGAAACAAGAAGAAATTGAGACCCTAAATAGACCAATAACAATCCAGGAAATTGCCTATGTCATAAGAAAACTACCTACAAAAAAAAAGCCCTGGACCAGATGGCTTTCCAGCAGAATTCTACAAAACACACAAGGAGGAACTGATACCAATCCTATTAAAAGTATTCCAGGCGATTGAGAAAGATGGAAGTCTCCCCAAATCATTTTATGAAGCTAACATCACATTGATACCCAAGCCAGGTAAATATCCAACAAAGAAAGAGAACTACAGGCCAATATCCTTGATGAACACAGATGCTAAAATTCTCAACAAGATCCTAGCAAACTGGATTCAACAACACATAACAAAAATCATCCACCAAGTAGGCTTCATCCCCGGGATGCAAGGCTGATTAAACATTCATAAGGCCATAAACGTAACTAAATACATCAACAGATGTAAAAACAAAAACCACATGATTATATCATTAGATGCAGAAAAAGCTTTTGATAAAATCCAGCACCCCTTCTTGATAAAAACCCTTGAACATCTAGGCATAGATGGAACATATCTCAAAATAGTAAGGGCCATCTACGAGAAACCCACAGCTAGCATATTGCTAAACAGACAGAAATTGGAACCATTTCCCCTGAAAACTGGAACAAGACAAGGATGCCCACTCTTACCCCTCCTGTTCAAAATAGTTTTGGAAGTCCTAACTAGAGCAATCAGAGAAGAGAAGGCGATCAGGGGTATCCAAATAGGAAAAGAGGAAGTCAAGTTATATCTCTTTGCAGATGGCATGATTCTATACCTTGAAAACCCAAAAGAATCTGTCAAAAACCTCCTTGCACTGATAAAGGACTTTGGCAAAGTCCCAGGGTATAAAACAAATATGCAAAAGACGATTGCATTTCTATACACCAATAATATACAAACAGAAACCCAAATAAAAAGCACAATCCCATTCACAATAGCCACAAATAAAATGAAATACCTTGGCATCTTCCTAACCAGAGACGTGAAAGACCTTTACAATGAAAACTTCAAAACACTGCTCAAAGAAATCAAAGACGACACAAACAAGTGGAAAAATATCCCATGCTCATGGATTGGAAGAATCAACATTGTTAAGATGTCCATCTACTTAAGGCAATCTACAGAGTTAATGCAATACCCATCACATTACCAGCAACATTCTTCTCAGACCTAGAAACAGCACAAGAGTTTTAAACTTTATTATAAAGTCACAATAATCAAAACAGCCTGGTATTGGTACAAGAACAGGCATACAGGCCAATGGAATAGAATTGAGAGTCCAGAAGCAAAACCTCAATTTCTCAACCAACTCATCTTCAACAAAGCCTCCACCACCCCCTACTGGGGAGAGGAGAACCTATTCAGTAAATGGTGCTGGGAAAACTGGCTGACCACATGCAAAAGATTGTGCTTTTTATTTGGGTTTCTGTTTGTATATTATTGGTGTATAGAAATGCAATCGTCTTTTGCATATTTGTTTTAT
>CAUYQG010147107.1:0-16689 GCA_963574415.1 Tarsius wallacei | reverse complement strand
ATTGTGTAGCCAGGCGTGGTGGCTCATGCCTATAATCCCAGCACTTTGGGAGGCAGAGGCAAGAGGATCGCCTGAGTCCAGGGGTTCGAGACCAGCCTGGGCAACTTGGTGAGACCTTTTCTCTACAATAAATAAAAAATTAACTGGGTGTGGTGGTGCACACCTATGGTTCCAGCTACCTGGAAGGTTGAGGCAGAAGGATCACCTGAGCCCAGCAGATCAAGGCTGTGGTGACTGTGAGTGTGCCACTGCACTCCAGCCTGGGTGACAGTGAGATTCCTACACAAAAAAAAAAAAAAAAAAAAAAGACGTGAATTGTGATAATAGACAAGATGTCAAGCAAATGTAGATGCTTTAGCTAATAATATATTTATAATAAATCAAGGCTAAGACTTAGTTTAGGTAAATAAGTACTCAATAGGTAACCCACTGCAGTCTACCTGATTTCAAGACTTGTTATAAAGCTACGATAACCAAGAATGGCTGGTATTGGTGGAGGGACAGACAAGTAGATCAATGGAACAGAACAGAAAACTCAGAAATAAACTCATGTAAATACGCTTAGCTGATTTTTTTAAAAAAAGGCGCAGAATCAATTCAGTGGAGAAAGGAAGGATTCCCTTTTCAAAAAATGGTGCTAGAGCAAAACACCAAAAAAGCTGAAAAAAACTTGGCCCGATTCTCACAACAAATATTAACTTTATTCATTTATTTATTTTGAGTCTGAATCTCACTCTGTCACCCAGGCTGGAGTGCAGTGGCACAATCATGGCTTGTCGTAGCTGTGACTGTCTGGGCTTAGGTGATCCTTCCACCTCAGCCACTGAGTAGCTGGGACTATAGGCGTGTGTCACCACACCCAGCTAATTTTTTTTTTCTTTCTTTTTTTGAGTTGGAGTCTCACTCAGTCGCCCAGGCTGGAGTGTAGTGGCATGCTCTTGGCCACTCCAGTGTCAACCTGCTGGGCTCCGGCGATCCTTCCGCCTCAGCCTTCCAAGTAGCCAGGACTACAGGTGTGCACTACCACACCCGGCTAACTTTTTATTTTTATTGTAGAGATGAGGTTTTGCCAAGTTGCCTGGGCTGGTCTCGAACCCGCGGGCTCAGGCAATCCATTCACCTTGGCCTCCCAGAGTGTTGGGATTACAGGCTGAGTCACCGAGTTAAGCCAAATTTTTTGTAGAGATGAGGTCTTGCTGTTGGCCCAGGCTGCTGGTCTCAAACTCCTAGACTCAGGCAATCCTCCCACCTCGGCCTCCCAGAGCGCCAGGATTATAAGTGTGAGTCAACAATCCTGGACAAAAATTTACTTAAATAGATCATGTACTTGATTGTAAAATGTAGAATGATGAAGTTTTTAGAATGGCTAAAATAAAAAAAAAAAAATAGTGGTGTCACCAAATGCTGGCAAAGATGCAAAGCTGGATCACTCAAACATTGCCAGGGCGGAATGTCACATGGAAACCACCATTGTGGAAAACATTTCAGCAGTATCCTAAAAACCAAAACACGCAGTTACAATATGACCCAGCAACTGCACTCCTGGGCATTAGCCCAGAGCATTGAAGACGTATGTTCACACCAAAACGGGTAAGTGAATATTTTCGGCAGCTGCAGTCTTAAAAGCAAAACATTACAACTGACATAGCCGTGCCTCAGTGGGCGAACGTGTGACACCGTGGTAGTCTAGACTGTGGAATGCTACTCAGCAACAATAAAAAATAGACCACTGATACACGCAACAACTCGCATGAGTCTCCGGAGAACCGCCATGAGTGAAAGAAACCAGTCCCAAAGGTTACGCGCTACGGGAATTCGTTCGCATTCCATTCTTGAAATGACCAGATTAGAGACCTGGGGAGCGGGTTAGCGGTTGCCAGGGCTTCGGGGGACTGGTGGGAAGTGGCTGAGGCTACAGGAAGCCTTCTTCTTTGGCAAGTGACTTATCTCACCTACCTGCCATCTTCCTGGCCTCCACGGATTTCCACAGTGCAGTCTGTGAACACCACGCGTCTTTGATCAAAGGCAAATTTAAGGCTTTGGCATTAGGAGATCTGATGAGCAGTTTGAGGAAACTGCCTGTTGTTGTCCAAAGCTTCAGGTCGGCCAAGATCTTCAAAATTCAGGTCCAGAGCAATGAGCAGTGTCTGCCATTGGGCACTTTCACAACTTTCTTTTTTAAAAAAAATTAAATATATATATATATATATATAATTAAAGATGTGTGGCACAATTCAGTGTTAGGTATACAAGTGGACACCACACAGGTAAAGTTTGGGCCTCCCTTTGGGTCCCCACTTTGCCTGGTTTGAACTAGGTACCCTTATTGATGTGTGTCCCCCACCTCGACTCCGGCAGTATCCCGTTACTGCCAATTCCTTTCTTATAGTATTATGGTCAACGTTCAGGGTCCACTTATGGGTGAGAACATGTGGAACTCTGTTCTTTGTTTCTGTGATAGATCACTGAGTATGATAGACTCTAAATCCATCCAAGTTGCTGCAAAGTCCATGCTTGTCCTTCTTTATGGCTGCATAATATAATTTTTTAATTTTTAATTTTTTAATATATTTTATTTAAATCAGAAGTTCTGAAGTGCTGTGGTCATAGGACATTTTGACACGCCAAAGAGCTTTTGCCTGTGTGGGTTACATTTACTCATAGTTATCGTATTAGAAACAAAAATGGAGGGATTTAAAAAGATTGATTTATTAATTCCAGTAGTACCAGCCATAAAATGCCAGTTATACATACCAGGAATGAATCTTTGGCATGTTAACATACATAGTGTGTTTCTATAAAAAATATTTATAATTTCAGAAACAAAACGCTTAGTGAAAAGAGGAACACTGCTTTCCGTTTTTGCAACTCTTTTGAGTGTCCTGCTTTCTTTTTTTTTTTTTTTTTTTGAGTTTGAGTCTAACTCTGTCGCCCAGACTGCTCCCAGCCACCGCAGCCTCGACCTGCTGGGCTCCGGTGATCCTTCCACCTCAGCCTTCCAAGGAGCTGGAACTACAGGCGTGCGCTACCACGCCCGGCTAATTTTTTGATTTGCTGTAGAGATGAGGTCTCGCCAAGTTGCCCAGGCGGGTCTCGAACCCGCGGGCTCAGGCAATCCACTCACCTCGGCCTCCCAAAGCGCAGGATTACAGGCTGAGCCACTGAGCCCGGCTGAGTGTCCCGCTTTCTTGTTTGCAAATCCCTTTAATAGCTGGGTCTGTTTCAATCAGCTGTGATATGTTCCAGGGCTGAAGTTTATAAGAACACCCAGTGTCACTCAGGTAGGCAGCTGGAAAAGGCGGAACACCTGGGACCCCCCAGAAGCGTCTTGGGTAGCCCGAGGATCCATGGATCACACTTTGAGAGCCACTGATCTGGCAGATTTCCTGAGATTTCGTGTTCTTTCCCTCTCTCGGAGTTACAGAAGACAGGCAAACCTGGACGCTTTAAATTCAAGTCTTTGGAGAGCTTGGTGTTTTTAGAAAATGTAGGGGATAGTCGACTGAAAACAGGAAAAGGTAGGAAAGCAGCATCTCGGGTGACTTTTTTCGGGGGAGGGGGTGATGTCTGGTTTTTTTTTTTAAAAGAAGGCTGGAGGCAAGGTCTGTGTGCACTCAGGAGGCTCCAGCATCCGGCGGGCCAGAACAATGCTCTGAAACCAGCCGGAGTCGTTGAGGATGCCCAGGTGATCCCGTCCTGGGAAAACGGGGCGTTTTAAGCAGCTGTGTAAAAGTAGCGTCTATCATGGCTTGTCTTTTAACGAGATTAGTCTTGCCTTTCCCCTCCTCTTTATTTCACTGTCTTCAGGCCACCTCTTGGCTCTCATGGTAATGTGATTAGCTGGCCTGTGGCCCACACCGAGACCACTGTCACAAAGATCTCTGCTTACTTGAGTGCACCTCTCTCCTGAATGCAGCATCTTGTGTTTATAGTCACAGGGGGTATTGTTAACTCTCGGATTCAGATGGAATGGGATATTTACGACACCCTCCTGCCTCCCCCGGCCCCATAAAAGTTGATTCAGGGAGACAGTTAGGCAAGAAATAGACAGAAGACAGATGTGTCGTCTTCCCCAGATGCGAGAAGCCTCAATTGTCCTGCTTATGTAATGACTTTTTATGACCACTCGCAAATGCCTCTTTTGACTCTTAAAAAGGTGCCAAAGTCAAATATAGGTAGTCACTGAGAGCGTTTTAGTAATCTCACCGGACACTCCAGCTGGCTCAAAATCCTCATAAGCACACACCCCTTTCCCGTTTCATGGAGGTAACTGTGCTTTGCCTCCTGCTGACATCCGAGACTGTGCACGTACCTACAGAAAGCAACCGTATCTCATTTGGTCAACGAATGTCTTTCCATAAATCCTTAATGGTTTCATAATTGGTAGTTTATATAATCGCAGCAAAGAGAAAATGAAGTTAACGGAAGTATGGACACCCACTTTTTTTTTCCTTTTAATACGAATCAGTACATCCAGTTATCAACTCTGAGGGACAAATTCGATTCCGACGGTTTTGCTAATTTAGGTGAAGTTCCATGGGCAGATGTCCAGGCGAGAACGCCTCCCTCTCCACGGTGCTGTGTTTTCATCAGCTTCTGGCTGGGCTGTCTGTTCCCACTCTAAGAGACGACCTGCTCACACCCCCTCTCGCTTGATGTGACCCCGGCATGCGGGATCGGCGGCACACACTTCAGTCTTGCCTTGGGGGGCGGTATAGGAGGGTGCTGGGTGCTCCCAGACCTGCTCCCACTGTAATTCCTCTTCTTGAGAGCCTAGAGCTAAGAAGGAAATACACAGCTGACAGATAAACAGCAAGAGAGGGAGAGGAGGCCAGCGGAGGCTCCCAAGCACAGCAATCACTCTCCACCCTGCCGCCCAGTGCAAATGTCCTCTCCCCTCTGAGCAGTGGTGGTAAAAGTTTAACCAGCAGCTCCTTGGGGGGAAAAATAAGCCCCGATTGGTGGTATGTGCCATTTCTGTGGTGTAAACACTCCCAGCATGACTGATTTCAAGCCACTAGCACTGTCACTGGAGCTGGGAAGAGGTGTGTCCTGGGCATCCTGCCTCCCCAGGGCACTGTCTCCAGGAGTTATGAGTTAGATGCCCACGTGCTCATCTCTCCAGAGAGACCGCAAGCATGATGAAGACAAGAATGTCCTAGGGTCCGGGCAGCATTTATAGTGCCAGGCCCAGTGCCCCACAGTACAGAGTCCCCCATAACCAATCACCCAGTTGCATCATTACACCTTTTGTTTTGTTTTGAGTCAGGATCTCACTCTGTTGCCTAGGCTGGAGTGCAGTGGCATGATCATGGCTCACTGCAGCCTCAACCTCCTGGGCTCAGGCAGTCTTCCCACCTCAGCCCCCACCCCCAATAGCCAGGACTACAGATGCGCACCACCACACTAGGCTAATTTTTTGTTTTGGTATATTTTTTGTAGAGATGAGGTCTTGCTATATTGCCCAGGCTGATCTCTAACTCCTGGGGCTCAAGCAATCCTCCTGCTTTGGCCTCCCAACGTGCTGGGATTATAAGTGTGAGCCACCATGCCCGCCTCTTTACACTATTTTTATTGTTGCAATTATTGCTATTGTTAGTTAACATTTATTGATTAAAATATGCTCTTATGAGAGCTTCACTTGCCATTTGGCAGTGATGCATATAAGACTATATTAGAGAGAATTAGTATACTTGTTGAAAAAATTAATTGATGTTAATTAGTTGATTGACATGCTTGATGTCTGGATAGCAGTGAAGGTCAGTTAATTTTTTCATCTTGCCTCCTGTCTCTGTGTCTTCTGCCTTTTCCCTCTCCTCTTCCCACGCCATTCCTCATCTCTACTCTTTATTATTTCTGTGTATCTACAAATATTTGCAAATCATTCTCAATCCTCAGAGTGAGGACATTTTTCTTTCTCTTACCTGCAGTTATCAGTGTCATCCCTTTGCAAAAACAAAGTTCCCTTATCAAGGAGTTGGGGGAACCCAGATGTCTTCTCCTCAAGTCTCAAAACCCTCCTGGCCTCAGAGTCCCTGAAAGCCAGAAAAAAGAAGTCACGGAAGGAGGAGCTGGCAGGACCCCGTTTCCTTCAGGCCTTTGCCAGTCCTAAAGGATCTCTGATGGGTGCTGTGAAGGGCCCTCCATGGTTCCAGAACCCAGGAGCCCTGAGACTTGGGTCGTCATTTCAGTTCAAACACAGAATCGTGTAACTTCAGAAAAAATCATTTTCCTATATTCATTCAACATTTTAGAAACTCCTGTGTTGTCTAGTCACACTAGCACGAGAGAAGGATTGACAGACACTGGGCACTGCTAGGGGAGGGAAGGAGAAGAGAGGGAAGGAAGCGGGGAGGGAGGAGGGAGGAGGGGGGAGGAGAACACGTAGCAACACAAAGGATACCTGGTTCACTAGCAAGAAGAAAGAGGGCCAGCTAGAAGCCCAGACTTCACCTGCGTGCAGCCTACTTTTGTGGCAGACTCTCACGTGTGCCCCACGGCTCTAAAATAGATACTTCAGAAAGGAAAGAAACACCCGTGTTCTAATTTAGTTACCTATCACCTGGGAATAGCAACACATTTTCCTAAAGATTTTTTTTTGTTAATTTCAAGTATTTGAGGTTTCTCTTCCACAGCGTGTAGTGTGGTGTATGCCCACAGACACGGAGAGTGGGGGAGCCTTATAGTAGGTATCATAGACACACTGAAATGAAGTATAATTTTTCTTTGGACTTGACACCAGTGACCTCATGGCGGATACAGATCTGTAGCTATTTTTCCCATCCTGATCTAAATATGTAAAATGCTCCTTATTAGCATCCATGTGTTTATTAAATAGTAAATCTCCATTTTTGTTATGTCCTGGGCCCAGGAGTCAAGGTGATTATCTGGCCTAAAAAGAGTGATGAGCTTTGAGACTAAAACAATGGTTTACAGGGAAGAAAAAAGCGAAAAGTCATGTGACTGGGAATCATAATCATATTTGTCTAAACCTATTATTACTAATGTCCTAGGAAAAGTTCTCAATTCCAGATCCTTAGGTGATGTCTCAGCTAAATCTCCCCAAATTTCTGGATTGGACAAAGGTTACAGAAATTTCCAGAACCTGTTAAAAGTTTTTTTCCTGTGCTTTTCTTCATTTAGGCTGTTGTTGTCGCTGTGTTAACATAACATTATTCTCAGAGAGCAAATCTGGCGAAAATATAGATAAGGCTATTTACCTAAGAATTTTGTTTCACCACTTTAGTCATTTGTCCATACATGTTTGTGACGTTGTTTTCCGTTAGTCCATCACTTGCTGCTGCATGAGTGGTGTTTTAGATTCACAGCTAGACTCCCCAAGATGCTACTAATAGACCCATCGTTTTATTCAGGACCACATTCCGAGGAGGGGACCGGGAAGGGATCACCTCTCACCCTCCTAACTCACTAGTCTTGAGTGGGAACTTGGATTTCTTGTGTTTAAAACACACTCATTGCGGTTCAGTACTGGATACCTTCAAAGCTCGCGGTGGCTCAAGCCTATAATCCCAGCACTTTGGGAGGCCGAGGTGAGGGGATTGCCTGAGCTCATGGGTTTGAGAATAGCCTGGGCAACTTGGCGAGACCTCATCTCTACAATAAAAAAAAAAAAAATCTGGGTGTGGTAGTGCACGCCTGTAATTCTGGCTACTTGCTTGGAAGGCTGAGGCAGAAGGATCGCTGGAGCCCAGCAGGTCAGTGCTAGGGTGGCCATGAGTGTGCCACCGCACTCCAGCCTGGGCGACGGAGTGAGACTCCAACTCAAAAAAAAAATAAAATAAAATACGAAAAATAAAAATAAAAAAACCAAAGAGTCTTTGGTTCAACCAGTTTATACTCCTGGTCATTTGTAGAAATCCGCCCCCCACCTGCACAGGTGCTGGGAGAAATTGGAACAGGGAGTGAAACGTATTCCGGATAAAGCGGGTTCACCTCCGCGTCCTACTGGGCTCACAGTCTCCTCAGGAATGGGAGAAGTGAGTGCCCTGGCTAGGATACCATAAACATATGTTGGGGAGTGGCTGAGGGAGCAGACCCCAGGAAGGATGGGGACCCCAGGAAGGAGGGGGTGACACTGCAAAGCCAGGCACGGTTCTAAATGCTCCCTGCGCCCTCGGCATCACCAGCATGCCTCAAATTGAGAGAAGACTTACTAGGAACAAGAAGCATCAAAACCTCATCAATTCAGCCCAGCAAGAAATGTTTGCTCCTTCAAAGCCCAAAATGCGTTTCCTGTCAAAAGACCTTTCCATGAAAGCGACTGTGTCAATGCACCATCTGGGCGCAAAGACACACGTCTATTTGAATGTCCAGAAGGGCTATTAGTATCAAAGTTATTCAGACTGCAGGTGACAGCTCCGTTTCCGCCTGTGTTGTGTGCATTCCTCTTTCTCCAGGCCGTCCTGGAAAGCAGTATTGGTCTCAAGGCTGCCATTTTTCCTGACTCAAAGAAAGGAAGTGAGGAGTCTGCCCACCGTTTTCAGTCCTCTTAAGTCAAGAAGCATTGGTTGGGCTGGGAGTGGTGGTTCATACCTGGAATCCCATCACTTAGGGAGGCCAAGGCGAGCGGATTGCTTGAGCCTAGGAGTTTGAGACCAGCCTGGGCAAAAGAGACCTTGTCTCTACAGTAAATAAAAAAAAATTAGCCAGGTGTGGTGGCATGCCTGTAGTCCCATCTACTCAGGAGGCTGAGCCCAGGCGGTCGAGGCTGTGGTGAACTGTGATTGTGCCATTGCACTCGAGCCTGGGCAACGGGGTGAGACCTTGACCCTAAAAAACAAAACAAACAAACAAAAATTGTCATTTGTTGTTATTGTTCAACCTAACACTAAATATCTATCATGAGTAGAAGGTGTTTATTTAAATATATTTTCCCTGTGGTATTTACAAAGAGCAGATTTTAGTGTTCAAAACTTCAGAATGACTTCCAAATGAACAATTTCAAAAAAACACAACTTTTTCTCACAAGGAGTTCCCAGGTGAGCATTCTTCTGAGAAGAGAATGACGTCAAAGTCCATGATATTTCCTTAGAGGTATAACACATGGCAGGCACAGCAAGTGAGGGCAGGTTTGCAGCAGTCTTGGCTGGAAACAAGGAGACACACTCCCCTCCAGGACACCAGGACACCCCCTCAGTCCACCAGAAAAGCACAAATGGTGGGAAGGGGAAATGTTTTGGTCCTGTTCTGTTTTGAAATGAATAGACCCTTTTTGAAAGACACTACGATCTGTTATCATTGAGGACGAGATGCCACGCAAAAGAAGACTTAAAAAATTCACACTTGGCCAGTAAAAACAAAGAACAAAAACGAATGCAATTCCTCACACAGGGAAAGAAAGCTTCTTTCAGTCATCGGATAAAGCATCACAAAATGCATAAATCATAAGTACGCATCCTTGAAAATGTCTTTTGATGTCGGAATTTGAGTTTTATGATCTGTCCATAATTAAAGTTTTGGGTTAAGTTTTTAAGGGAGAGAAAATGAGATGCTTTTAAAAGCAACACCTTGTTTCTTGGGATGTAACCCCGGGCAGCTTTTTATGGCTGCACTAAGCTTTTAGTCACTGGCTGGCACCCTCTTCCTAATTCTCAAACTGCTTCCAGCACTTCTTCTTTATGGCTGGGCTGAGCTTCCCTCACTGCCAGAAGGGCAGGTCTGCCCCAGCCCACAGCGGCTGTAGACAGACTGTAGCCCCAGCTTGGCCCGAGAGGGACATGGGTGGTGTCTGCGACAAGGGACAGGACTGACACCGAAGAGGTTGAGTCCAGGCTTAGATACTGGCCAGATTATCAGCAGAGGGAAGCCGGCATGAGAAACACAGAGAACAACCAGGCTTTACTTAAATCATAGTCACAATCCGTGGTCTGCCAAGTCTGGTTGGAACAGACTGACAAGAATCGTCAGGAATCTTCCAAGCCAGTGATTCAAACAGCCATCCTTAGTAATTAAATTATATAAAGTTACGATGAAATTCTATAAAAAGCAAAGGTCATAAGGCTCAAAATTCATCACTTTCTAATTTGCTTTTTACTATGTTTTACTATGATCTGTGTCCTTGAGGTTATTTCTGCTACCGTAGCTGTATGATGGGAATACTGTAAAATGGCATATTCCTGGGAGTCTTTTCTGTGGGAGTGTTTACACCAGAGAAATGGGTACACACTGCAAGTCAGGGCTCGATGGACTGTGTTGATGGTTGCCTAGACTTCAGAAGGTGTTGGAGAAAATGTTAATGATGCAGATTCAATTTAACGTGAATAGCCGTTAAATTGTGAACAACTTTAAAACTGAAAATATTTTCTTCTAGCTTTTGAAAGCACTGTCTGATTTAGCAAAAGAGCCACTCGCATCGTGAAATGACTGAGGTTTTGACTTAGTGTTTCCGGTTTCACTTTTGTCTTACTCTTAAACAAAATGTTACCTAACATTTTTGTTGGAAATACTCTTGTTTGTCAATTGCAACTATTGTTTGGCTGTGGATACAAGAATTCAACAAAAATCAACTGAAAGCATTCAGTTGGCCAATGGGATTTATGGTTACCATATTATATATTTATTTGTAAATTATATGTCACACATAAATATCAATACAATTTATAAAAACATATATTAAATACACACACACATTTTGCCCCTAAGAGCTGGTTGTTAATATCTAGTAGCATACCACTGCAGACACTGGCGCATTGTAATTCCAGACTTCTAGGACAAAGCTTTTTTTTTTTTTTTGAGTTGGAGTCTCACTCTGTCACCCAGACTAGAGTGCAGTGGCTGCTCTTAGCCACCGCAGCCTCGACCTGCTGGGCTCTGGTGATCCTTCCACCTCAGCCTTCCAAGTAGCTGGAACTACCCGCGCGCGCTACCACGCCCAGCTAATTTTTGATTTATTGTAGAGATGAGGTCTCGCCAAGTTGCCCAGGCGGGTCTCGAACCCGCGGGCTCAGGCAATCCACTCACCTCAGCCTCCCAAAGTGCTGGGATTACAGGCTGAGCCACCAAGCCCGGCTAGGACAAAGCTTTCTTGACAGCATATCTCTTTGACAAGCCAAAACTTCATGGCCTTTTATAATTATTTTTTTAAAAATTTAGAAACAGAGGTATGGGTGGTTCATATTTGAATTACAGTGCATTTATGTGTTAAAAAGTGTAGTTACCAGAAGAGCATACGCCGATGCTGAGATATAGCACCATACATTAACCAAACAACCCAAAAGACACAAAACCAATGGTAAGTTATCATTTAAAAGCTGCTTGACAGGGTGTGGCTCACACCTGCAATCCCAGAACTTTGGGAGGCCGAGGTAGAAGGATCACTTGAACCGGGAGTTCAAGACCAGCCTGGGCAACGTAGTGAAACTTCATCTCTATCAAAAAAAGAGAAAAACTTAGCCAGGCATGTTGGCACATGCCTGTAGCCCTAGCTACTCAGGAAGCTGAGGAGAGAGGATCGCCTGAACCCAGGAGGTCGAGGCCGCGGTTAGCCGTGATTGTGCCACTGCCCTCCAGCCTAGGCAACACAGTGAGACCCCAACTCAAAAATAAACAAACAAAGGCAGCTAGTGTCAAGCATGGCCAACTCAAGACAGCACCAATAACAAAATATTCCTCCTCCAAATTGCAGGAATCCCAGCAACGCTGCACACGTTGGCCACAGAGCCAAGCCCTACTTGGCAGCCAGGCCTCTGGGAAGGAATGGAAATCAGACTCAGTAAATTCCAGCCCCGTGCTGGCTTGAGTGTGTGAATAATAAATTGTACTGATCCTTCATGACTCACTTTGTAGGTCATGAATAATTAGGCATTAATCAACTATAAAAAATGGAAGCGTCTGGAACTGTCTGTCATTCACACACGAGACCCACAGGAAGGACCCCAGTGCATGCATCCATCTCCCACCAAGCAGGAGGTGGACTGGGCGTCAGGAGAGTTGCAAGCTCCAGGGAATTCTACGGCATCCCTGGGGTCTTGCGGAAGTCGCTCGCTCCCTGTCTCCGGCATCGCTAGGGCTGTTCTCATCACCACCAAGTCTGATTTAGACTGTGAAGTCAACACAATCCTTGTGCTAACCGGGACCCTTGCTGGTGTGACCGGCAACCATTCTGGCTCATTTATGGAAGCGTTGACTCCATGAGAAGGTCACTTAGTCTGCTTCTGGGCTGAGTCGGCGACAGGATTTCTGCAACCGTCTCAGGGCAGGCCTGGCCCCTGCCATACGGCTCTCCAGGTGCACAGAAGGGCCTCCCTCGCCACCGGCCCCTGCCGAGGCCCAGCGCTGGCCCAGGCTGGGCGGTGCTTGGGCAGAGGGCCATCTATCATTCCAAATGAGGGCCGAGCTGTGGGTTATCTCGGGCCTGGAAATTCTGGGTCTGCTTCATCGCGTGCTTTAAAGAGCTTATCTTTCTGTTTATTTGTTTCTCCAGATCGAAACGGTGTTGGCACCAGGACAGAGCCAGCACCCGGAACTGACCAGGCGCTGTCCCCCGCCGGCCTCAGTGTGGAGTTGATTTGGGGGTTAAAGGTTACGCTTTTTAAGTAAGGTAGTAAAACATTAATGATGGGTGAAGCTCTTTCTCTCTTGCTCCGTAGATTAACCGGGTGATCCTGTTTGCTCTATAAAATGAACTGTATTTGCTGAGGGTAATTTGAAATCGGCAGCGCAAATGACCCCCTGACTTCCTCCTGCCGCTGGGCGCTGCGTGGAAGTGAGCCTTGCAGGGTGTATCAGCCAGTCTGGAACAGCCTTGGCAAGTCCAAGGCGCACCTTCATCAAGGCCCTCCAGCGGGGCAAATGCTAGGTGTTTTGTGAGAACCCCTGGATTACTAAGATGTTGGGAGCCCCATGGACTTCCCCGAGGTTACACCTCCTTGGTCAATGTGCCATCCAAGGCGCACGTATCAGTTTACAGTAAAACTGTGACTTCTAGTAAGACTGAAAACTAGGGCGTCTGATCATGGAAGACTGATTTCTTTCTTTTTTTTTTTTAGAATGAAAAATATCTCTTATTTAGAAAGCAAAATGGAGACAGAGAGAGGAGAGTCACCTCTCCAAGGTAGGGGAGGGAGCCAAAGCTTATATAAACATGGTGGCCATAGCTCAAAGAGTTATGTGACCTGGCCAGTGCTTAGCAAAAACAATGGCCGACTCTGATTTCATTCCCGTCTCTGGTCCCCAGACTCCTGGGTGACCCTGGTATGTTTAGGATGCGGTGGGGTATTTGTCCATCACTGTCTTCCCAGAGAATAGACCAGTGCCTGGTGCAGCCTGGACCCTTGGTACGTGTTTGCTAAGTGAACACCTGCCCTACACTGGTGGCTGTCTGCCTCCACCCAGTTCCTGTCTCGTTGGGGAGAGGCAGGTGTCCTGTGCACATGTGAAACCACAAGGGAGCAGGAAAAATCCAGCAGAGCCAGGAGCTGAGACTTGGGCAAGGGCGGCAGGCCTTGGCAGGAAGTCAGTGGGCTCTGGGGCCCTTGTGGGCGGGTGCCTCCATGTCTGTTGGGCAAAGATCAGGCTGGCGCCGGGGTGGGAGGCTGGACAGGTGTGGGGAGCAGGAAACACACTTGGGGTTGCCCTAAGGACAAAGGAAAACTTAGCTGTTCTAAAAATTGAACTCTGTCTTAGCTGACTTCAAGGGCATGGCCAAGGACATTTGGAGCAGAGTGATCCCCAGGACTGAACTTGGGGCTGTCACTCAGTGTCTGGAAACATCGACACCATGCGTAGGCTCCTACAGTTCTACCCCGTGTGGTCTTGAGACTTGGACTTCATAAGCACAGCTCAGTGAGGGCCTTGTTCTTGGCCAGGCTGCTGAGAAGTTGACCAAACCAGCAGTAGTACCTGGTGAGAAGAACCCTTAAAAATCACATGTTTGAAAAGTGTCTCTTATGGCTGGGAACAGTGGCAGCTCACGCCTGTAATCCTGGCACTTTGGAAGGCCGAAGCAGGAGGATTGATTGAGCCCAAGAGTTTGAGACCAGCGTGGGCAACACAGCCAGACCCTGTCTCTACCAAAAATAGAAAAAGGAGCCAGTCATGGTCCTGCTTGCCCGTGGTCCCCAGCTACTCGGGAGGCTGAGGCAGGAGGATCGCTTGAGCTCAGGACATTGAAGCTGCAGTGAGCCATGATCGTGCCACTGTACTCCAGCTTGATAGACAGAGTGAGACCCTGTCTCAAACAAACAAGTCTCTTATGATGAGTGTTCAAGATGGAAGCGTCTGCTGAGCTTACATGGGAGACTGTCTGCTTATTTGGATTGCACAGCTTGAAGCAACTTGAGGAGGCTTTTTGTTTGTTCAAGTTGTTGATGACAGCTAGTCCAGTATCTGCGGAGGACGCCCGTGCTGGGGGGGCAGCAGGTGACTCATGCTCATTCTCAGTGTGGACTTGCAATCCACGCTCTGAAAGTCAGTCCCCCATGGCGAGTGGGGACGCTCTCTGCGGTGTCATGGACCTCAGCATGTGTTGTCTCTGTCTGCCATGGGAGGTTGCCAGGAATCCTTGAAGCATACGCATTGAAATCCTGCAGCCTCGAGGGAGCATCTCCGATGAGTTAGTGCCTCCTTTACACAGGGGATGGGGGTGTGGCCATGTACTAGTTTACCCATCCCATTTTAATCCGTCCCGCCTGGGGGCCTATTCGCCTTGGTTTTTGGCCCCCCTAACCCCGGGGGTGGGGGGGGGGGGGGGGGGGGGTGGTCGCTGTGCATCAGAGGGCAATCAGACTTCTTTCTTTTGAGGTCTCACTCTGTCGCCCAGGCTGGAGTGCAGTGGCATGCTCACGACCACCGCAGCCTCAACCTGCTGGGCTCCAGAGATCCTACTGCTTCAACCTTCCAAGTAGCTGGAACCATAGGCACGTGCCACCACACCCAGCTAATTTTTATATTTATTGTAGAGACGAGGTCTTGCCTGGTTGCCCAGGCTGGTCTCAAATACTTGGACTCAAGCAATCCTCTTGCCTCCACCTCCCAAAGTGCTGGGATGACAGGTGTGAGCCACGGCTCCTGGCCAGATTTCTTTCTTTCTTTCTTTGTTTCCCTCCCTCCTTCCCTCCTTTCTTTCTTTTCTTCTTTCTTTCTTTTGTAGGAGTCTCACTCTGTTGCCCAGACTGGAGTGCAGTGGCACGCTCACAGCCACTGCAGCCTCAACCTGCTGGGCTCAGGCAATCCTTCTGCCTCAGCCTTCCAAGTAGCTGGAACTATAGGCACACGCTACCACGCCGGGCTAATTTTTCTTGATTTATTGTAGAGCTGATGTCTTGCCAAGTTGCCTAGGCTGGTCTCGAACCCCTGAACTCAAGCAATCCTCTCCCCTCCACCTCCCAAAGTGCTGGAATGACAGGTGTGAGCCACCGCACCCGGCCCAGACATTTCTTATTCCGTTCCAACACTACAAAAACCCAAGCCACATCATGGAGGCGAATCATAAGCCTTTCTGGATCATGATTACCCAGTGTGACCGTTTACTTCAATCAAATCACAAAACAATTATCGAATTTGCATTTGATGGTGTGCCCATAAAGATAACCAAGGAGCCTGCGAAAGGAACTGTCAGTCAAAGTCATTCCAGACAATCGAGAGCGTTACAACACGCCCATTACATTTTTATCAGGTAGTTAAGTTAATTACCTGTGGTAAACGTGTTAGTGGGGCAAGCACAGATTGCTGTCAACGTTTGCTGACCGCTTTAAAATGTTGCTGGACCATATGGGAGGAACCCAGGGCACAAGCACACGCAGATGTATTTACGCCTCTGATGGCATCTCAAATCCACTCATGTGTCTTGTTGAGACCTGCCTGTCCTTTGGTCACCACGAGGTGGCTCTGTGTGGTTTCTTAGAAGCAAATGGGGGGGAGGGGGTCCCTTTGAACCACCGATTTGGGGCCCTTCCTTCCTGCCCTCTCCCCCACACACCCAGCACCCGTGGCTTCCCCCTACTTAAAGTCAATACAGCATCTGGGTCCTGTGTCCTTGGTAGGGACCTGGTCTGTGTTGTCCATCACTGTCTCCCTGGTGCTTAGAAATTACACTTGGAATTTTGGGGTGTGCCAGCAGAGGCTGTAGCCTCCATGGGAGTCAATGTCAATTCCAGGTTGTATCAGCCTCCCCAGGGGGGTGCATTCCCTAAAATTCTCCTCCATCTGGAAGGGTGGTCAAGCTTCATATAATTGCAATACATGATTCATTCCCTTTGGCTGTTTATTTTTTTACAAAGTGTGGCTCTGTTTCCCAGGCTGGAGTGCAGTAGCGTGATTAAAGCTCACTGCAGCTTCAAATTCCTAGCCTCAAGCAATCCTCCCACCTCAGCCTCCCATGCAGCTGGGACTACAGGTACTCATTGCTGTGCCTGGCTAATTTTTTATTTTTATTTTCAGTGAAAATGACTGGTATTTAAAATATATTTTAATGACAACACTTTCTCACCATTTTTTTTTAAATTATAAAGATGTGGGGTATAATTCAGAGTTAGGTATACAAACACTGATTACCCTTGTTGATGAGGTCTGTCCTTCCCTCCCCTAGCAGTTTCCCTCAACAGCCAATCCCACCCCCCCGACAGTTTCCTACTACTGCCAATCCCTTTCTTATATTATTATTATAATTTTTCAATGTATAATTATTATTTATAACATATTAAACTATATTATTTTTTTATTTGATATATA
>CAUYQG010147106.1:0-22697 GCA_963574415.1 Tarsius wallacei | reverse complement strand
CATAAGAGATAAGATAGACAAAAGGGACCTCATCAAACTGAAACTTTCTGCAAAGCCAAAGAAAGCATCAAGGGAGTAGGGACACAGCCCATAAATTGAAAAATATATTTGCCAACTGTATATCTGACAAAGGCCTGACATCTAGGATCTACAAGGAACTCAAACGTGCTGAAAGGAAAACAACAAACAACCCCATTAAAAAGTGGGAAAAAATGAATAGAATCAAAACCACATTGAGGCTGTACAATCTTTTACAGGTATATATTCCTCATAATTTATGTCTAGCACAGTCAAATATTTGAAATCAAGTCAGCTACTGAGATGAACTTTTTCATGCAAAGCCATTGGAACACCATACAGAAATAAGTTAAGGTTTGTATGAATGACAGTTTGTGATAACTTCATGTGTTTGAATTAGGAAAACAAACTGAAGTAGCCAAGCAGGTAAAGAAAGGGCTTCCCTGTAATGAACAACTATAGAATAATACATAGTAATAAGTAAGCACTTAAATTTACAGTTCATGGGAATGTTGGAATATAAATTCTGTCCTCCCAATCTCTTTCAGTTAGTTTTCCAGTTTTAAAGCATTGACCAAATTATTTCAGACAATCACTGTTTCACTCCCATTTCTATTGTCTGATATCTTTTTAGCACAACCCATTGAGTCATTCTCTCATTTTGTTCAGTCACTATTCATAAATGCACAGGCAACAGATGGTTCACATGAGATCATGTACTTTTTTGAGCCAAAGTATGAATTTCTATTTGGGTTCCATCAAAAATTACATACCTCACAGCTAACTGAAACCTTACCTGGTAGTACTCCCTGTATTCTGTTTAATCTTTCAATATAGTATGTGTTCTGTGTTTCTGGTTGTATAAAGTATACTTTCAACATATTCAGCAGACTGCTGTGTACAAAGTAAGCATTCAATGGGTGTGTCTGCTGCCATTTTAAATTTGGATGTTAGGTTTTCTAAGCTTCACTAAAATGCGAGGTTGTTTTAAGTTGTTACCATAATAAGAGCATATCTACACAGGCAAAACATTTTATAATAGATAAACTAATACATATGGATGTGGGTGATATTTTTTAATAGCATAACTGGATTGACTCAGGCAGACATTTCAGCCAGACATTTTCTTTGAACTGGATCCTCTCTCCTGTAACAGAGGAGGACTCCAGCCAACGAAGTTAATTAGTGCCAGATTAAGATGGCCTCAGCAGGTGGTTGGTTCAGATTCTCTCTCCCCTCTGTTTGTTGTAGCTTCATGGAAAGAGAAGGACTTGAGTAGTCTTGTTTTACTGACAGCTGTCAACTGTTAATGGACCATATGCAATGATGGCAAAGTTGCCATCAACTGTCGATGAGCCATATGTAAATGGTGAACAGAGTGACAGATGAACACTTAGAAGCACCAAAAGGCTTTCATTGCTGGAGTGGGAGTCAGAGCCTTAAAATGATTGTAAGAAAAGGTAGTTAAAAATGGTTGCTAAAACTATGATATAATCATCATATCTTTACTTTACTCACCCCTTGTCACTCAGTTGAGGAATCTAAGGCAGATATGCCAATGGAAAGATTGCTGTCTTAGATTTTAAACTTGACATGAAAGGCTATAATACCCCATAGAGACTGGGTTTTTCAATTTCATTAATTTTGGGAGTATTAATAATAGCACATTAATCACCAAGTTCTACTATTTTGAAAAATTAAAAGTATTTTTTAAGGAAATGGCAGGTTTCTGAGTTTGGTTACATGGGTAGAAGAAATTAGGTATTAAATGGAGAGTATGGGAAGATTTTTTTTTAGAAGACAATTTCATTCTACAGATTACTTTTTTACTGCCTAATAAGAATATAATGTTTTTAAGTTGGGATAGAGACAAAATAACTACTTAATTTATAGAGAGGTGATTAAAGCTTGTGTACAACCTACATACTCTTAAAGTAATATAATAATGATCATTGTCAGTATAATTGCTAGTCACTGTGTGTACACTACTCATTTCATCCTCACATCATTATTATGAAGTAGTAGATACTATCTTTATGCTTATTTTATAGATGAGAGTGCTGAAGCCCAAAAAATTTAAATAACTTGCCCAAGATTACACAGCTGAGAGTTTTAACTCTAGTCTGGCTCTGGAGCTCTGACTTTTAAGGTATACACTAAACTGGGTATGGTTAGTTTAAAAGTGAATTGACGTTGCCCAGTTTAAACACTACTTCCAATTATTGGATTAACTATTCAATTGACAACCATGGAACATGATATGTGCTTGATAAATTGTTATTTGAGGTAAGAATGATTGAATAAATGAATTCATAAAGTTTATGTGTAAGGGAGGCATCTCTGTTGCATTGATATGCCACAGGGGCAGTTATTTTTCTGCAATGATACTGATAAGAAATTAATTTTACTATTTGTAAAATATAATAATTACAAGAATACTGCAAGACTGGTTTGTAAAATCCATAAAGCAACATATATTAAGTGTCTTGACCTCAGAAGAAAGTCACTATATATATGAATTTTTTTGAGTTAGATTCTTTGATTTTCATTTTGGAAATAAAATATGTATAAATCTAAAGAGAAAAGCCCTCAGATTTATGCAGGAATTAGAAATTATGACATTAGTTCATCTGCTTACAGACCATGTGGGAAGAGACTCAGCACCCAACAACTTCCTTGTGGCTTTTTATCTGTGGCTTTTAAAATCAGAACCATGTGTCAAAATCTAATGATCTAATGATCTCTTTTCATTACTTTCTATAGAAAAGTTATACAGCGGAAAATATGGGAGGAAAATTTAAATAGGGTTGGAAAGGGAAGATAATTTAAAAAAGTAATCTAATGTTTTACTGAAATGAAGGTACAATTCACAGCTTGTACTGGACATCAAATACATTTAGGTCAATAAAATAAAGTAAGGCATATCTTTAAATAAATACTCTATCCTTTTTCCTGCCTATATTAGTGGAGTTTCTTGAGACCCTGATATCTAACAGTGAAATTATGCTTGTGAAGTAAAGTCTTGGATTTAGAGTTGGGCGACTGTGGTGCTAGATTTGGTTTTACTTTTGTAAGTTGCTTTGTGATGCTTACTAAGTCATGTAAAATATTGGCCTTTAGACATTCCTTCTATGTAACAGTGGTTTAGATTCTACAGGCTCTTCATTTTTTGTTGTGTTGTACTATGTTTTGAAGGACCCCAGATCCTAATATTCTGGACTAATGGAATCTCCAAATATTTAGTTGTTAACCCCTTTTTAGAATATACTATATTCATAAGTTATACATAAATAAAAATTAAATACGGTTGTAAAAATTGATACAATTGAAGAATACTTAAAATGTTTATTATAAAGGTACTTTTTAAGGTTATGACACAATTGCACAGATTGGAAGAACTGTAATTGGTACTTTAAACTTTAAGAAAACTTTCAATACAACTGACAGGTTTTCAAAAGGAAGAAACTCCAATACATCAAAAAACCACTGGCCTTTTCAAGTAATCATTTCCATGGTAGCGTTAACAAAAGAAACTTATTTTGAATGCAGTAATATCATTGTGTAGTTTTTAGAAAATTGTTGCCTCACTAAATCACTGTTTATGAAAAATAAAAAGTCAGAATGCTTTTTACTTGATGTTGGACTATGTTTGATTTCAGCATGGTTTTAAAAAATATTTTCTCACTTTTATTGATGATGGAAATTAGGTGACCAAAGAAACCCCATTCATTCATTTAATGACATTCCACATAATAGTTTCCCTTTAAAATTATTTTTTTTTACAGTTTTACTTCTGTATTTTGGTTTTCTTACCTGAAATGAATATTATAAACTCAAACATTCAAAATGGAATTGAGGCCTAAATAATTCTACCAAATGTTTGAGACTCAAAGCTATTTATTTGACTTGAGTTATCTTCATAATCTCCTTAGTTTTTATCATCTGAAGACTGCCCAAGATTGCAGATTGATATTGATCAGCCTGAAATCTTTTCCTTATGCCCTATTCTCTTATCTTTGTATCAGACAAGCTAAAGATTGGATACTTGTACACAGCTAGATTCAGTTTTGTTGGTTAACTTTCAGTAAATTAAGAAGATGTAGCTCTTATGAAAGCAAGCTAGGGAGTCCTACTTTCTACTTTTGTGCCTCTGGTCAAGTTACTTACCAGATTTGAAGGCCAGCTTTCTCAGTAGACTTAGTGATACTGCTTTCCTCATGAAGGTAATGTGAATATTTCTGGACCTAACCTATTTTAAAATGGTTAATCTACTGCCTGGCATGCAGGAAATATTCCATAAATGTTATTTATGATGATGATATAGGTGATTGTTGATGATGGTGATGACAGTAATTTCAGAGAAAATTTTATCTGTGCAATTCTTGTAGTATCATCCTTAACCTCTTTTGAAATAGCATAGGTTTCATTGTACAAATGCAGATCAGGAAACACAAAATTGATAGAGGAGGCTTATGTAGGAAATATGCAGTTCTTTTCTCAAGTCACTAAACCCCTTAAAATATACAATTTTAAAGGGATCAGAGCAGCTATCACCCCAAAGTTGGTCTAAATCTACTAGCAAAACCACAGCTTTGGCTAAACAATTGCAACATCTTTGTCACCACTCTATTTTCTGTTATTGGCAAACCATAGCATCCCCATTAATGAGAGCAGACATCAAAATCATGTTATATGCATGCTGTAAAGCAAACTGGTGGGTTAACCTTTTTTTCGATTTTTTATTGTAGTTTTACTTTTTAAATTTTATTTTAAAGATATGTAGTACAAGTGAGGATTGGGTACATAAGTGGTTTATGTACAGGTGAAGTTTGGGCCTCTCATTGGACCTCACTTCTCCTGGATTAGGATCAGACACACTTACTGATGTTATGTGCCCCCCTCCCTCCCCTGGTAGTGTCCTGCTACTGCCAGTCCCTTTCTTGTATTATGCTAGATGTTCAGGGTACACTTATGAGTGAGAATATATGATACTCAATTCTTTGTTTCTGTGATAGATCACTGAGTATAATAGACTCTAAATCCATCCAAGTTCCTGTGAAGTCCATAATTTTGTCCTTCTTTATGGCTACGTAATATGCCATCATGTATATGTACCACATTTTTTGAATCCAGTCTACTTTTGATGGACACCACAGTTGGTTCCATGTTTTTACTACTGTGAATAGTACTGCAATAAACATGTGTGTGCAGGTATCTTTTGTATAGAATGATTTGAGTTCCTCTGGGTATATTCCCAGAAGGGGGATTGCTGGGTTATATGGAAGGTCAATTTCTAGTTCTTTTTGAAATCTCCACACTGTTTTCCATAGAGGTTGAACTCGTTTGCACTCCCACCAACAGTGTAGAAACATTCCCTTTTTTCCGCATACTCATCAGTTTCTCTTGTTTTCTGTTTTATTAGTGATGGCCATTTTTACTGGAGTTAGGTGGTATCTCAGTGTGGTTTTGACTTACATTCCTCTGATGATTAGTGAGGCTGAGCATTTTTTTCATGTGCTAGCTTGTTAGCCTTTTTAAAAAAATGTTGGGAACTTCTGGAATATTGTCTTTGTCTACTACTATCAATAAATGTTACTATCACCAGTTTTACTCCAATTTTTAAATTTTCAAGACCTCATTCCCTACCTCCCTTCTTTCCTTCCTAGCTTGCTTGCTTTTATATCTACTCAAGTTTCCATGTGCTTCAGAGACCCTTAGTGGTACATCGTAGAGACTATGAAGCTTTATCTAATAGCAGAAGTGGGGAAATAGAGTCTGTAATTGGGTATCCAAAACTCATTTTGTAATCAACTCTCTCTTTCTTGAAATAGTAGGCAGCACTCAGATGGAAACTATTCTGGTATCAAATATTCCATATATATATATGTATATATATATTCCTGCATATTGTTTAACCTTTACTTAGTTATACTTTAGATGCCTTGAGCTTTCTCCAATCTATCCAATCTATTAGGCTATGGAAAGTAATATTAATTGTACATTTTTTTCCTTTTTTCCCCTACAGGGGATAATATATCTAATCACATCCTCTTTTTGTCTGTCATTCAGTTTTCTCCAACCTTAAGCAATCATAGTTTTCTTATTTTTTCTCTTTCTATTCCAAATTTCATGCTCCCCAGAATAGTATTGCTTACACATCTGCTTATATCTTTGTTTATTCATTCATTTATTCAAAAGACACACACACACACACACACACACATACATTCTTCATGTATCGGGGAAGTGTTATAGGTATTGGGGATCCAGAAGCAATTTCAGCAAAATGATCATTTCTCTCATGGAACTTATATTCAAGTGGGGAACTAGATCATACACAGGTAAAGGTAGTGATAAGCCTAATAATGAACATTACAAGGAGATTAACCTTACCTTTGACAGTATAAGGGAGAGTAGTTAAATGGAGAGATCATATCTGAACTTAGACCTGACTAATAAAGAGTCAGAAAAGGAAAAATATAAGGAAGAAATTCAAAGGCTCTGTAATGGGGCAAGTTGACAAGTTTGAGAAATAGAAAAGTATTATGTGACTGGAGCATGGCAGGCAAGAGTAAGAATAAGACAGTCAAGTTCAGGAAATTGGGAGGCTGAGACAGGAGAATTGTTTGAGGCCAGGAGTTTGAGACCAGCCTGACCAAGAAAGCAAGTCCTTGTCTCTAAGAAATTTCTTTTTTAAAAATAGCCATACATAAAGGTGTGTGTCCATAGTCTCAGCTACTTGGGAGGCTGATGCGGGAGGATCACTTGAGCTTAGGAATTTCTGGCAACAGTGAGCTATGATTGTGTCACCGCACTCCTGCCTGGGTGACAGAATGAGACCCCATCTCTTAAAAGGGGCCGGGGGGCAATGATGGGAAATAGTAAATAGTATAGGACAGATCATGTTGGGCATTGGCAATGAGCTTGAATTTTGTTCTAAATATGATAGGAATTCGTTGGAAGGGTGCAAATAGGGTGTGTGGCATGATTTGATTTGCCATTTACATTCGCCACTTTGATTGCTTTTGGAAAATGTTTGTAGCAAGCCAGAGTGGGTATAGTGAGATGTGGTGGGAGGATATTACAATTCTTTTGGATTGGTCTCAGATTGTGACATTGTAATTAGAGAGAAATTGACAAATTCATGATATATTTTTGTGACAGGCAATGGGACTAGTTGATAGATTGTTCTGTTTGCAATCCAATAGAATTACCCTAATTATATTTGATAAATCTAACCACAGTGCCCGTGACAAATTTGAATCAGGGATAGGGAAATTAAGTATTGAATGGAAATTCTAACAACAACAACAAAAAAAAAAAAAAAACCAAGAGAAACAGAAAATAGTGTAGTCAGCCTTAAAAAACATTTAAAATTGTTTATGAACTCCATTTAAGTGTCTGCAAGAGTTTCTATCAAATTTAATAGCATCCTGTAGTTAAATAAGCCTTTCTATAAAGATGAGTTGTTAATATTTGAAAAAGGAATTATTTTATTTTATTTTTCCATTCTTAAAGTACTTTATTATATACAGAATAGATAAAGAAAGCTCAACATGGACATGTGAATTAGGCACTATAATAGACACTGTGATACAAAAATGAATAGTATACATTCCCCTTTCTCAAGGATTTTATATTCTAGTGTGATAGTCAACATAAACTACAATACAAATATTCCTGTGTATCTCAGAGGGCAGTGATAATTGCTCATGGGGCTCTGCTCAAAAAATTGCCTTTCTAGAAACAGATACTTATCACATGCCTGTAGGCATATGAATACCAGCATGGACCACTGTACAGAGGCACAGGACAGATTAGAATGATCTAGTAGCTGCAAATGGTAAGATGTTGATAAATGAATGAAATGATTAACAAGTTGAGATGAGGCTTGCTATGTAGGCAGCTAAAGATTCTGAAAAGCCCAGATGCTGTGGTCTAACAATTTTGATGTATTTGAACTTCTAAATTGCCTTTCTTTTTGCATATATATTTTATCTTATTGTTTTCTTAAATTTTATTTTATTTTAAAGATATGAGGTACAATTCAGGATAAGTTCCTCATCATACAGGTAAAGTTTGGGCCTCCCTTTGGTCCCCACTTTGTCTGGTTTGAGATCAGTTTCCTTATTGATATTGTGTGCCCCCCATAAAAGATTTTTAAAAATTAGCTGGGCATGGTGGTGCATGCTTGTAGTCTTGTCTACTTGGGAGGCTGAGCCAGGAGGATCCCTGGAACCCAGGGGTTGGAGGTTGCAGTAAGCTATGAGTACACCACCGCACTCCAGCCTGGATGATAGAGTGAGACCCTATGTCTTAAAAAAAAAAAAAAAGAATAAAATATTTCACTATCAACTTGTAATGAAGTTTCCCTTTTTGCCTTCGCAGTCCAGGCTTCAAGATGTATGAAGTAAACCCCACCATGAGCATGCACCCTTTGTATGTAAACAGGGACCATCTGGAAGTTATTCTCCTTGCAAAGGTATGAGGGAGGTTTCCGTGCAGACTCAGACAACCTACCCTCAAACCACATGTTCCCAAATGGAAGGATTTTTTTTTCTTGCAACAAACCTGACAGGAGAATGGGAACCTGACCCTTGGAGTTGCATCAGCTGTCTCTGAAATTCCACAAGTTCTGAGTTTATCATTCTATGAATTAAAATTCTTCCAGTGACTCTTCCCGGAAATAAACTATTCCTTGGGAGAAGGAGGGATAGCCTTGGAAGGTGTTTTTATTGTTTTTTTGTTTTGTTTTTGTTTTGAGTTGGGGTCTCACTCTGTCGCCCAGGTGGGAGTGCAGTGGCATGATCACAGCTCACTGCAGCCTCGACTTCCTGGGCTCAGGCAATCCTTCTTCCTCAGCCTTCCAAGTAGTTGGGACTACAGGCATGTGCCACCACCCCTGACTAATTTTTTTGATTTATGGAGAGACGTGGCCTCGCTATGTTGCCCAAGCTGGTCTCAAACCCCTGGGCTGAATAATCCTCCTGCCTCGGCCTCCCAACATGCTGGAATCACAGGCAAGAGCCACCACACCCAGCCTAATCTCTCAGGCCACTAGCAGTACACACAAGAGCCCCCTTGTTAAGTGCTAACTCGAGTGCATGCCGTTTTAGCCAAGCAGGTAACCAGAAGATGAGGGTGTTTCCAAGACACCCCATACTTGTGACCACGGAGCCCTAAGAAGACAGTCAGTTCCTCATGACCCTCTCCTGAAGTTAATCTCAGCCCTCCTCAGAGGAAGCCTTTCCTATGCTAAGAGGGAAGCACACTGGCCTCATGTTCCTGTCTCCACGCACATTCACCTCCAAGTAATGACTTTCCAGCTTCCTCGGCATTCACTCCTGTCCTCCATCAGAGAACTTAAAACTCTGAGAAAAAGCGGAGTAAGAGAAAGGGTCGGACCAACCACAGAAGACTCAGTTCTGCCCTCAGATGGGAGCAAGGCGGGGCAGCAGCACCTCTTTTGTGTGTGGGGGACTCCTCCCAACATGTTTTTTGTTTGTTTGTTTTTGGGTTTTTTTGAGTCAGAGTCTCACTCTGTCTCCCAGGCTGGAGTGCCGGGGCAAGCTCACAGCCTTGACCTGCTGGGCTTAGGTGATCTTTCCATCATAGCCTTCCAGGTAGCTGGAACCACAGGCACATGCCACTACACTGGCCAATTTTTTTTTTTATTGTAGAGACAAGGTCTCACCAAGTTTCCCAGGCTGTCTCAAACCTCGGGCTCAGGCAATCCTCTCGCCTCTGCCTCCCAAAGTGTTGGGATTATAGGCATGAGCCACCATGCCCATCCGTTCTTTTTTTTTTTTAAATTTTTTTTAAAGACAGGGTCTCCCTCTGATGTCCAGGCTGGAGTACAGTGGCATAATCATAGCTCACTGCAGTCTCGATTTCCTGGACTCAGGCGATCCTCCCGCCTCAGCCTCCCTGGTAGCTAGGACCACAGATATGTGCCACCATGCCTGGCTAAGTTTTGCATTTTTTGTATCACGATAGCTCGAACATCTGGCCTCAAGTGATCCTCCCATCTCGAGCCCCCAAAGTGAGCCACCGCCCCCAGCCCCAATATGTTCTTCAAGAGCAGAAAGCCATGAGATGACCCGTTCGACTGAGACCCTTCCCAGGGAGCATTTTTCTTTCTTTTAGAAAGTAGGATTTATTAAGAAGACAGAAAAGCTCCACAGCCGGAGGGCACCTGAAAGAAGGTTGTCCCCAGGAAGCATTTCAATGAGTGAGTCACAAGGATTTTGTTCCACCAGAAGTATTTTAATTTAATGTACACTTGGATGTGTGGATGCGTGCACACTCAGAGGCTTAGACAGCTTTGCAAGCCCGGACACGGAGTCAGGAGGCGGAAGGCTGCGGCCCTGCCTTCTCGCCAAGGCCACGCTTGGTTTTGCATTCCTCACAGGTGAGCAGGCAGTGCCTGGAAGACAAGCAGAGTAGGTGGTGTTTGCACTTGGGCCCTGGAGGTGCCAGGCTGAACTCCACAGTGTTCAGGGACGGCATCTAAGCTCACGTCCACCTGCTAATTCTGTCCAAGATAGCAGGAGTTGTTTCTTGGCTTAAGACCCCCAGAGTTTCATTAAAAAAAAAAAGCCCATAATGATCTTTATATCGAAACAAATGGTTGTATTTGCGGTCAAGGTCACACTGGGACTGAACGTCTTGATTCTTTTTGAATGTAATTCCTGCCAATAGCAATTCACCCAGGATTTCCCTAGATGCCCCTGGAGTTAGTTGTGAACATGCACATAGGCACACATGTAACTGTTAAGTTAAAAAAGATGAGTGACACTTCCAGGATTCCTGGCTTATAGCTGCCTGACTCGTGCCATTTCCGTAGGATCCAGCCCGATAGCAAGGGAGATGCGCAGTTTTGTTCCAGAGGATTCCCCACGCATGTGAGAGGGATCCTTGGCTCCCCTGCATTCGAGCTGTAGAATCTTACAAATCCGATTCCACAGACATTTCCTGAGAATCTGAAGGGAGCATCTGTTGGGGGAGTTTGCGATAGAAGGATTTTTCTCTTTTAATTTATTGAGCCAAGGTCTGACTGTGTTGCCCAGGCTGGTTTTCAACTTCTGGGCTCAAGCTATCCTCCCACCTCAGCCTCCCAAAGTGCCAGGATTACAGGTGTGAGCCACCACGCCAGGCCTCATTAGGGTATTCTTTAGAGATTTGCACAGTGCCTTGAACATAGTAGGTGCTCATTAAATATTTATTGGACAAGCAAAACAGGTAATGAGAGCCAGATTGAAAGCGGGTAGCAACAGCACTGAACTTGAGGGTTAAAAAGTTTGTTTTTTGGTAACATACGAGTTTTTAAAATGTATTTAATATTATAAATGGTGAGTGATCTTTCATTTAATTTCTTATAATTTTCTTCATTACAATCCATCAGTCAGATGACACACCTGTTGTGTTCTGGACCAAATCCAGCCCCACGGAGTTGATCTTCAAAACAGTGGAATTTACTCTGGCATACTCCTATGTAGGAGACCTTCCCGAGGCCAAAGCCCAGGATCCCAGCAACTGTAAAAGCAGGTTAGGAAAGATAGATAACTTATAGGTTCCAGAAGCTTCTCCATTAGTTATCTTCTAGAACTTTCTTTACAGTAGTAACAGTTATTTTTATTTTTTATTTTTTGAGGCTGGGTCTCGCTCAGCTCCCCAGGCTGGAGTGCTGGGGCACGATCACAGCTCACCACAGCCTTGACCTCCTGGCTCAGGTGATCCTCTCACCTCAGCCTCCCAAGTAGCTGGGAATACAGGCATGTACCACCATACCTGGATAATTTATTTTTACCTTTTTTTTTTTTTTTTGTAGAGACAGGGTCTCACTATGTTGCCTAGGCTGCTCTTGAGCTCCTGGGCTCACACAATCCTCCTGCCTCGGCCTCCTAAAGTGCTGGAATTACAGGCATGAGCCACTGCACCCAGCCCAGATTTTAACGAATTACCCATTTTTTTAATGTCCATTGCAGAAAATATTTTTACAAGACTGGCCAGGCCAAAAGAAGAAAATAAAAATCCCTAACAGAGCTATTATTCAGAGACCCTGCAATTGAATCTTGTTATACATCCGGCCAGTCCCCCAAGTCTATGCTTTAAAGAGGCTGTCTAAGGAAAAGTCCCACTTAGACAGGGGCCACGGGACATCAGAAAGAGGATCCGTCAAGAAATGCAAAGAGGCAGAAAACAGGGACCACTCCTATGAGTCAGTGTGGGCGGCTTTGTTAAGCTGGACACTCACATCTCTGGTTGCTAGAAACATCTTTAAGAAAAAATGAATCTGCCTTTTCATGTCTGTGACTTACGTGCAACTTTAGGCAATGATCCAAATCTAGGATTGGCTGCTAGGTAACCTGCGAGTGATATGTAAAGGCATTATTATTGCATTTTATAACTCATTTAAATCTATAAAGCATAAAGAAGACTTCGACATTCAAGATATAACATTTCTTACATGTTAACACGCATATTCTGAATGTTAAAAGAGGATCCTAAAAGGGTTATGATTCAGTTCTTGGTGTTAACTCCCAGAAAGCATCTTAGCAAATAACAGCATGAATATATAGAGAAAGAATATGAAACAGACGGTCCAAGACTAATGTAAAGACATAAAGCAGGGGCAACTGACCCATGAGCTTGAAGTCAGCCATCACCTTCTTCTCTCTCTCTCTTTTTTCTCTTTGAGTCAGGGTCTCACTTTGTCACCCAGGCTGGAGTTGGGGTCGTGCTCTGTCACCTAGGCTGGAGTGCAGTGGCACCGTCATGGCTCATTGCAGCCATGATGAGGCTCATCATCCCAGGCTCACCCCAGCCTCGACCTGCTGGGATCTGGCAATCCTCCTGCCTCAGCCTCCTGAGTAGCCGGAGCTTCGGCTTCCCAAGGTGCTGGAATTACAGGCATGAGCCACTGTGCCCAGCCACTCTCTTATCTTTTTAAGCAACTCAACATAGGCAGTTTCAAGGTAGAGATTCATGATGTCACCATTTTTAAGTGAAAACATCGCAATGTGCTAAAGCTGTCCTCATCCCCATTCTTGGAAAATGTGAATCTATTAACACATAATGCGAATATATCAAATGTAAGTACAGTCCTCATGTAAAGGGGTTTCGATGGAAAATAGAATTAAGGTTGCTCATAAGATGCCTTTCAAATAGGGGTACCGGCCAAGCCAGGTGGGCCCAGTGTGATCAGTGACCCTTTGATGCAGATGAGGGAACCGCAGGCAGAACCCGAGAGATGGCCACATGGGAAGGACCATTTCAGCACTGCTGACCTTGAAGACATAGGAGAGGAGGGGCCATCGCCCCAGGATGGGTGTGGCTCCAACAGCCAGACGAGAACAGGGAGGCTATGACGGGACGGAGGGCCTGCCCATATGTGGTTTTAGCCCAGGGAGACCCTCCTCATGCTTCAGGACTGAATATGGCAACTCCGTGTTGTTCTCAAGCCGCTGTATTTGTGGCAACTTATCACAGCCGCATAGAAAATCAATACACAACCCAGAAGAATGCATTTGTATAGATCAAGAGATGGCAGGTGACTTCATCTGCTTTTTGCTGTTACAACAGAATGCCACAGACGGGGTGATCGACTGATTTGAGTTGAGGTCTTTCTCTGTCACCTAGGCTGGTTCATTGCAGACTTGATGAGGTGCATCATCCCGGGCTCAGGAGATGCTTCTGCAACAGCCTCCTGAGTAGCTGAGACTACAGGCGTGTGCCATCACACCTGCTTTATTTTTATTTTTAAAAATTTCCATGGAGACAAGGTCTTGCTATGTTGCTCAGGCTGGTCTCAAACTCCTGGACTCAAGCAGTCCTCCTGCCTCAGCGTCCTGAAGTGCTGGGATTACAGGCATGAGCTACCATACCCAGGAAGGGTAATTTATAAATAACAGAAGGTCATTTGGCTCACGTTTCTGGAGCTGGGAAGTCCAAGAGTGTGATGCTAGCATCTGGGGAAGTTCAGTTCATGACAAGGAAGTGCAGGAAACAGAGCTGGAGACAGAGAGGTTGAGCTCATCCTCTTATCAGGAACCCACTCCCACAATAATGCATTAATCCACTCATGAGTTCAGAGTCCTTGTGACCTAAGCAGGTCCACCTCTTACCACTGGTCCACCTCTTACCACTGTTATAATGGTGATTACATTTCAACATGAGTTTTGGAGGGGACACTCAAACCACAATAGTAGATTCTGAGTAGTTTACTATTTATAAAACACAATCCCCATAGTTGTCCCAGCCATATTTTTTTCCATGTCAAAATGAGCAAAGTCTTGTTACCAATGGATAAATATGTTTCTATGAAAGGGACATCTTCAAGTTATAAAAAATAAAACCAGCCAGGTGTGGTGGCTCACACCTGTAATCCTGGCACATTGGGAGGCAGAGGCAAGAGGATTGCCTGAGCCCATGGGTTTAAGACCAGCATGGGCAACATAGAGAGACCTCGTCTCTACAATAAATTTTTTTAAAAAATGAGCTGGGTGTGGTGGCGCATGCCTGTAGTTCCAGCTACTTGGAAGGCTGAGGTGGAAGGATCACCTGAGCCCAGCAGGTTAAGGCCGCAGTGGTCATGAGCAGCGTGCCACTGCACTCCAGCCTGGGTGACAGAGTGAGACTCCAACTCAAAAATCAAATATATATATATATATATATATATATATATAATACATGACCTTTATGAGCAAGAATATATTGATTGAGGTGGAATTCTCCTAGACATATGACACAGGTGGTCTCTGAGGCCCAAAAAAGAGCCAGGACGTTTCCCCCCACGTTTGCAGGTGCAAATGTTCCTTGTAGAATCCCGATTATCAGCGATGTTGAATAAAGTGGGTGGAGAGAAGACAAGGTGCCTTCTTATTCCCTGGTAGGAACAACGTCTGTGGGTCCTACGGTCAGGTGGAGAGAGGGAGAGAGAGGAGGGTGAGGAAGGAGGAACAGAGAGGTGGGCAAGAGCACATGAAGAGGCAGGGAGGGCCTCCATGGAGGCTGCTGTCCTCACAGTCCCCTGTGTGAAGTTGACAGGGTGCCCGTCCCAGGGCAGACGGAGCCTCTGAGAACCAATGGCTTGGTGGACACCACTTGGGGTGGTGTTTGGCCCCCGTATCTCCTTCTGGGAACTCCCTTGTGTAGGCAGGGATCTGTTTAGCCATAGGCAGAGGTCCTGGGCCACATGGGGACTCTCAGAAAGCTCTCCATGGCTGCTGTGACAAATGGCCCCAAACGTGGCAGCTTAAGGCCACACCAATGTGACATCTCATAGGTCTCGAGGGCAGCGGCCCACCATGGGCCTTGCTGGGTGAAAGCCAGGGTTCCAGCCATGCTCCCGAAGAAGGAAGCATTCTTTCTGGAAGTTCCGGGCTTCTTGCCTTCCCAGCCTCCAGAGGTCACCCACACTCCCTCGTGCCTGGCCCTCTCCTCCACCTCAAAGCCAGCAGTGCTGAGCCAAGTTCTCACACGGCCGTCTTTCTCACTCCAGCTCTGCCTTTTTCTCTAGTAAGCATGCTTGTCACCCAGGCTAGACTACAGTGACATGATCATGGCTCACTGCAGCCTCAGTCTCTAGGGCTTGAGTGGTCTTCTCTCCTCAGCCTCCCAAGTAGCTGGGACTACAGGTGTGCACCACCATGTCAGGCTAATTTTTTGATTTTTTTTTTTGTAGTGTCAAGGTCTTGCTATGTTGCCCAGGCTGGTCTTGAACTCCTGGGCTCAAGCAGTCCTCCCACCTCGGCCTCTCAAAGTGCTGGGATCACAGGAGGGAGCCACTGTGCCCAGCCCTCTCTTTCACTTTTAAGGACCCTTTTCATGAGACTGGGCCCAGCTGTGTCATCCAGGATAGTCTCCCCATTTTAAGATTAGCTGTTTAGCAATCATAATTATAGTTACTCATTCTGGGGAGGCGGGGACTAAGGCTGAAAATTGGCGGAAGCCTCTATACATAAATCCTTCACCAAAAAGTAGACGCTAACTGGGGCATAGAAACCTGGGCTCCCTGAAGTTAAATTATTGAACAAATGCTGAACCTTACCTTGATGGACTAGCCCCTGGGTGACAAGCATGCTTACTAGAGAAAAAGGCAGAGCTGGAAAACAAAAACATTCTTCAGTGTGGGTGTTTCAACACTCGGCGCCTCACCTAGATGTCAGGGGAATGACTGAGTTTTTCTCTTAACTTCCTGGGCAGTTTTTATGCATTTGTTATTTTTCTTATTCAAGAATTATTTATTTATGTGTGTATTTATGTATTTATTTTGAATCCAGTTCTCACTCTATTGCTTAGGCCAGAGTGCAGTGGCACAATTATGGTTCACCAAAGCCTCAACTTTCTGGGCTCAGGCGATCCTCCCTCCTTAGCCTCCCGAATAGCTCGGACTACAGGTGCACATCACCACACCTGGCTAATTTTTTTACTTTTTATTTTAGACACGAGGTCTGGTTTCGCTGTGTTGTCCAGGCTGGTCTTGAGTTTCTGGGCTCAAGCAATCCTCTCGCTTCGGCCTCCCAAAATGCTAGGATTACAGGTGTGAGCCACTGCACCTATTCCCGGCCTAATTGTGCCATTTGCAAATGAAGAATCACAGTCATTTTCAATTGGAAGGGATCTTCACACACAGCCTGAATTCACACGCCCGTCTTACACGAGGCAGGTTCAGACACAGGAAGTGACTCAGCAGAAAAGCTTATTTCAGAGACAGCATAAGAGTAGTTTTAATGGAATACTGCCATTTTTTAACTCACTCAACAAACATCTACTAGGCATTTCCTACGCGTGTGGCACTGTGCTAGGCTCCCGGATGAAGTCCCAGATGAACCTACCATTATTTCTGAGCTCTGAGAAACTTGAAGTCCAGTGGAACTTAGCAAAGTCCACACTTTGGGAGTCAAGACATTCCGGATTGTACTCTCAGCACAGATTCTTGGACACGTAAGGGAGTTTTGTGTGCTCCACTTTTGCTAGGTGAGGTAAAGTGCTCCTTAATCAGATATTATCTCTGCCCTGAAAAAGGTCTCAACATGGACTTAAACTCTACAGCTCCCCAACGTTTTTCAGGTATTTATGCAAAGTTCCTGCTCAAAAATAAATCACGACCGCAATTGTGATCTGATATTTTTGCAGCAAATGCAGTGTGAGCTAAGGCTAAGAGGGTGCGGTTACCTCTCTTCCAGAAGCTTTCTTCTTGACATTCCCGCATAATCTTTGCAATCTCTCCTCTGTGGATGTGCAGCTTTGACTTTGGACAGAACAGCAGGCTCTGTAAGCAAGGGGACAGGTGAGTCAGCCGAGGGTCGTGTGTTGCAGGTTGGTAAGAAGACTTTACCAAAACAGCAGCAGATTTAGAAAGGTCAATTTATGAAGGGGAAGATCCCTTGCAAAGGGCAGAATGAGTAGAGGCAGCAGGAGCGTTGCTGTCTGCAGAGAGGCGGAGGCCGGAGGGATGCTTTTATAAGAGGGGGGGTCAGGGTCTAGTGGCCCGGGGAGTTGCCTTTTGGGGAAGTCTGCAAAAGGAAATTTCCAGAGGTTTGTGAAGCGGCTGATTGATGGTGGTTCGCTGCTTTAAGATAAGGTTAGTTAACAGTAATTGTTAACTAGCCACAAATGGGTAACTGCTTTTGTTTATTGCAAATGTTTTCCAGCTGGCTGACCAGATTTTCCAGCTCTCGCTGACCTCAAGGTCCTCTTTTTAGATATAATTTACCCACTGTCATCGGCCTCGCTGGGCCACGTACAACGAGAGCATCAGAAAGTGACTGCTTTGTTTTCTTTTTCCTTTCTTTCTGTCTTTTTTTTTTTTTTTGAGTTGGAGTCTCATCTCACTCTGTCGCCCAGGCACACTCATGGTCACCGCAGCCTTGACCTACTGGGCTCAGGGGATACTTCTGCGTCAGTCTTCCAATTAGCTGGAACTACAGGCATGCGCTATCACACTCAGCTAATTTTTTTTATTTATTGTAAAGACGAGGTCTCACCAGGTTACTCAGGCTGGTCTCAAACCCTGGGCTCAGGCAATCCTCTCGCCTCGGCTTACCAATGTGCTGGCATTATAGGGCTTAAGCCACAGCACCCGGCCAGCTGCTTCGTTTTCTCTGGAGGACAGGGTGTCTTTCCCTTGAACGAATGTGTGTTCTGTGCTGGGGTAGCCTGGAGCCATGACTGGCTTCCCAGAGAGCTTGCCAGCTGGGAAGGCCAAGAGACTGGGCCAGGAAGGAATTCCATCTGGAGAGTCAGAGTGAATTGTCACCGAGTGTGCAAAGGGTAGAGGTCTAGTGAGGCTGACCCGCTGTGGAGGTCACGTCTCCATTCTCACCTCCACGCCTCTGTCCTTGCCATTCCCGCTACCTAGAATGCTGTTCAGTCCCTTCGCCCACCTGATCCTTAAGTATTGAGACTGAGTGAAGAGAGATTTCCCTTCCAGCACCATATTTAGACATCGAGCATCACTCAGAGACCATGATACAAGTCATCGACTTATGTGCACCTGTCTAGGTGCATTTTTAGACTGGGCACTCACCAATGGACTGCTTTTTATTTATTTGAGTTGGGTCTCACTCAGTCGCCCAGGGTGGAGTGCAGTGGCAAGATCACAGCTCACCACAGCCTCAACCTGTTGGGCTCAGGCGATCCTCCCACTTCAGTCCCCTAAGTAGCTGGGACCACAGGTGCATACCATCACACCTGGCTAGTTTTTTGATGTTTTGTAGAGATGAGGTCTCACTATGTTGCCCCAGCTGGTCTTGAACTCCTGGGCGCAAGCAATCCTTTTGCTTTGGTCTCCCAAAGTGCTAGGATGACAGGTGTGAGCCACTGTGCCCAGCCCAGACTACTTTTTATTTTTCTATATAGTTGATCTTCAGTCTTGAAAGTTTCTTTTTTGAGACAGGGTCTCACTCTGTCACCCAGGCTGGAGTGCAGTGGTGCGATCACAGCTCACCATGGCCTCAACCACCTGGGCTCAATCAATCCTACCTCAGCCTCCTGAGTAGCTGGGACTACAGGTATATGCCACCACATCTGGCTAATTTTTGCATTTATTTTATTTTTTTTAGAGATAAGGTCTTGCTATGTTGCCTAGGCTGGTCACGAACTCCTGGGTTCAAGAAATCCTCCTGCCTCGGCCTCCCAAAGTGCTGGGGTGACAAGTGTGAGCTACTGTGCCCGGCCTGTAAGCTTTTGTTATATACTGGCTCATTAAATTTTTTTGTGAGCCGGGCTCGGTGGCTCAGCCTGTAATCCCGCGCTTTGGGAGGCTGAGGTGAGTGGATTGCCTGAGCCCGCGGGTTCGAGACCTGCCTGGGCAATTTGGCGAGACCTCATCTCTACAATAAATAAAAAAAAAAATTAGCCGGGCGTGGTAGTGCATGCCTATAGCTCCAGCTACTTGGAAGGCTGAGGTGGAAGGATCACTGGAGCCCAGCAGGTCGAGGCTGCAGTGCCTGGGAGCGGCTACTGCACGCCAGCCTGGGAAAGAGGGAGACTCCAACAAAAAAAAAAAAAAAAAAAAAAAAATTTTGTGGTAAAATACACATAATATTTGCTATTTTAACTATTTTAAAGTATGCAATTCAGCGCACTGAGTGTATCTACAGTGTAGTACAGCCATTACCACTGTCTAGTTCCAGAACTGTTTCCTTACCCCAAAAAGAAAGCCACAACATGACCCATTTTCCTTCTTCCCTCTTCCCCCTGGCCCCCTGGAGACAGCTCACCTGCTTCCTATCTCTATGGATTTGCCTATTCTGGATATATATATATATATTTTTGTTTGTTTGTTTGTTTTTTGTTTTTTGTTTTTTTTGAGTCGGAGTCTCACTCTGTTGCCCAGGCTGAAGTGCAGTGGCACGCTCATGGTCACTGCAGCTGCCACGCCCAGCTAATTATTTATTTATTTATTTATTTATTGTAGAGATAAGGTCTTGTCAAGTTGCCCAGGCTGGTCTCGAACACATGGGCTCAGGCAATCCTCTTGCCTCCACCTCCCAAAATGCTGGGATTAGAGGTGTGAGCCACTATGCCCGGATATTCTGGATATTTTATAAAATCAAGCACCATGTGACCTTTTGTGGCTGACATCGTTCCCTCTGCATGTTTTCAAGGCTCACCGTGTGGTGGCATGTATTAGCACTGCATTCTTTTGCATGGCTTAATGACATTCTATTTAATGGACATACCACATTCTGTTAACCCGCTTGTCCACCAGTGGATATTTGGGTTGTTTCTACCTTTTGGGTATTGTGAATAGAGCTGCTGTGCACATCCCTGTACCGATTTTTGTTTGAAAAACTGTTTTCAATTCTGTTGGGTCTCTTGTCAATTTCATGTTTAACTTATTCAGGAATTGCAATGGCTGCACCATTTTACAATCCCACTGAGGATGGATGAGAGTTCCAGTTTCTCTACATCGTTGTCAACACTTGTTATTATTATTATTTTTTTTTTAGTTGGAGTCTCACTCCGTTGCCCAGGCTGGAGTGCAGTGGCATGCTCGTGGCCACCCCAGCGTTGACCTGCTGGGCTCAGGTGATCCTTCTGCCTCAGCCCTCCAAGTAGCTGGAACTACAGGTGTGCGCTACCGCACCCAGCTAATTTTTTTGCTTTATTGTAGAGATGAGGTCGCACCATGTTGCCCAGGCTGGTGTTGAACCCATGGGCTCAGGTAATCCTCTCACCTCAGCCTCCCAAATGCTGGGATTACAGGCTTGAGCCACTGCACCCAGCCAACACTTGTTATTTTCTTTTTTTTTTTTTTTAATTACGGCCATCCTAATGGGTGGGAAGTGGTATCTCACTGTGGTTTTGATTTGCATGTCCCTCATGGTTACTGGCATGAAACATGTTGTCATTTCCTTCTTGGCCAGTCTGTGTATCTTCTATGGAGAAGAAGACCTTTGTTCATTTTTAATCGGGTTGTTTGTCTCTTTGTTGCTGAGTTGCAAGAATTCTTTATATGTTCTGGATACAAGGTCCTTGTCCAACATGATTTGCAAACAATTTCTCCAATCCTGTGGGTAGTTCATTCAATTTTTAAACAATAAATTTTATGTAATATGTTCCTTGGTATAAAAGTCACGCTTGTATATCCTTGTTTATGAATTACTTACATAAGTCCTTTGCCACATATTTCCAGCTTTCTAGTTTCTTGTTGAGATGTACCTATTAGAGAGAAGGTCTCACTCTGTTGCCCAGGCTGGAGTGCAGTGATGTGGTTTTGACTCACTGCAGCCTCAACCTTCTGGACTCAGGTGATCCTCCTGTCTCACCCTTCTTGGTAGCTGGGATTACAGGTGTACTCCACCATGCCTGGCTATTTAAAAAAATTTTTTAGAGACAGGGTCTTGCTATGTTGCCCAAGCTGGTCTCGAACTCTGGCCTCAAGCTATCCTCCCACCTCAGCCTATTGAGTAGCTGGGATTACTCAGTAATGCCACCACGCTTGGCTGTGTTTTAAATTTTTTGTAGAGATGAGGTCTCACCATGTTACCCAAGCTGGTCTCGAACTCCTGTCCTCCAGCAATCCTCCCACCTCATCCTCCCAAAGTGCTGGGACTACAGGCATGAGCTGCTGTGCCTGGCCCTGATTTTTCTTTGGCCTTGCTGTCTTGCCACTGTCCTTCATGGGACTCCTGGTCTGTAGCAGGTGTCAATGTGGACAATAGTCACCATCTCTTGAGCACTTCACCCAGGTCGGGCACGGCTACATGCTTCACACAGGTGATGTCAGTGTGCGGGTGGGAGGACCCTGGGATGCTGAAGCCTGTGAGCTGTACAAGCAACACCAGCAGGCGGCCTCTCTCTTGCTCTCTGCCACTCTCCAAGGCTCAGTACAGAGACACAGTGAGTCACAGGGCAAGTCACAGCAGGGGGACCATTACCCCACACACCTCTTCCTGTGTCCTCAGCACCAGCACGCCCACACACCCAGTGTGCTATTTGCTCTGCTCCTAGCTGCGGTGGGAACAAGGACCACCTCCCCAAATATACACGCGTAGACATACCCCAGCCATCAAAACCAGGAGTCCTGCAGGTGAGGCTGAAGTTCCTGCAGGGCCTCAGGGAGGTGCTCTGGGGACCCTCTGTCGAGCAGCCATGAATGTTTGATGGCTCTCCATTTCACAGGGCGACTCGGGTGGCCAGACGCTGCCCCTCGGCACTGGATATCATCTGTCTGTTTGCTTCTCCTGACTTTGCTCCTTAAACATCATCTCCTCTGTAAATTAGCCCGAGAGGTAGACCTGGGAGAACATGAACCCATCCACCCATCTAACACTGACTCTCTCCCTCATCTCATGTCCCAGAAGCAATTCTCCCATTCCTAACAAGCAGGACCACTGCATCCATGTCGACACTGGGTTCTCATTGCTGGCTAGCTGGTAAGTAAGACTCCACTGCCCTGGAGGGAACCTCTGGCCATAGCACAGGACCAGTGAGCCTCAGTCTTGGACATGTAAACACGTAGTACTGCTCAGTGCAGGAGGGAGCTTCGCTCTGCCTCCTCCATCCCCACAGTCCACCTAAGCTGGATTCATTCATTCATTTATTTAGTCACGAAGTCTTGCTATGTTGCCCACCCTCATCCAGAACTCAGACTCAAATCCTCAGATACCCTCATCTCTACTGGCTAATACACAACACCCCTGGGCATCCAAATCCAACATTTCCAA
>CAUYQG010147104.1:0-12081 GCA_963574415.1 Tarsius wallacei | reverse complement strand
CTCATCTCTACAATAAATAAAAAAACTAGCTGGGTGTGGTAGCGCGCGCCTGTAGTTCCAGCTACTTGGAAGGCTGAGGCGGAAGGATCGCCGGAGCCCAGCAGGTCGAGGCTGCGGTGGCCGGGAGCGGCCACTGCACTACAGTCTGGGCGACAGTGAGACTCCAACTCAAAAAAAAAAAAAAAAAAAAGATTTATGTCTGCTCCCCGCAGGCCCACCCTAGCCATGACTTGTCAATTTTCTTCAAGCGTGTATCCAGAAATAAGGGTAGAACACTAGGATGAAGATTTGATTGCTAAGCCACACGGCATGGACTTTGATATCCAAGCAAGGCCTTGCAGAAAGTGTTGCAATGGGATGAGTTGAGGTATGATGTGAGGAAGATCAGGAACAAGCCCTCATGACCTTTCTCCCTGCCAGAGCTTCAGTTTACCACAGCTTCCTAGCCTAGGAGTTGTGATCAGCCTGACCTTGGGCAAAGTTGGTCGCTGGCATTCCTTAGAAGGGCCTCAGTCACTTGAGGACATCAGTGCTTCCCACAGGGATGCCTCTGCCCAGGAGGTTACTCAGCCTACCATAAGGAAACAGGCTGAAGATAGCCAAGTCTCTCCCTGGCCGGGAAAGAAGAAAGAGATGGAGATGGGGCACTCTGGTCCAGAAGAGTGTGTCAGATGACATCTCCAAAATAATCATATCTCATTGTCTTTGTCTTCCTGGGGTGGGCTTTACAAGGGACCTATTTCAACCTTAATGAAGTCAGGGCTGGCTGAAACGTAAGCCTTGGGGAGACGCTTTTTCTTTCTCATCCCCAAAGAAGTAGCAAAGGGTCAGGAGAGACTTGCGGGACAGAGAACTTTAAATCAGAGCTCTTGACAGGCGTTTAGAGGCTGCTCACTTTGAGCCGCCTAGCTCTTAGGGGCGTAAGGTACAGCTTCCCCTCTACCCTTGAAAGAGTCCCTAGACTTCTCACAGAAGCCTCTCTTCTGTCCAGGGGCCGAGCCTCACAGGAGACCTTACTTTCCACGCCCCGCCCAGGCCTCCCCACCAAAGCCCGTAGCGCAACCTCCCGCACCTTGATCGTGTCCAGAGGGTGCCCCACGAACACCAGACACACGCCGCCAAAGCCGCCGGCCAGCAGGTTCTTGAGCGGGCTAATGGGCTTCGGCTGATCGGCCATGGTCAGTCCGTTTGTCAGTCAGTTCCTTGGCCGTCCTGGCTGTGCTGCCCCACTGCAGCGCCGGTGCCGCCGACCTTTCACCCACTTTCGGGTGGGCAGGGCAAGAGCCCGAGGCAGGTCGGGAAGAGGGCCCATTCGGCCGGTCGGGCTTCCGCCAGAGAGCTGCTTCCGGCCCCGGCCGCGGCCCCGGCCCCGCCTCATTGGGCGTGGCTTGCTGTAACGTTATGTGGGCGGGGTTTGGGAGTGCTGGCTATAGACTCACTCAGGAAGCCTTCCAATACTTCAGTGTTTCTACCTCTGTTTTCCCAATCATCCGCTCACTCCACAGAGGTCGATTGCGCCCTGCTATGTGCTGGGAGCCCTTCTAGGCGCTGGAGGTACAACCAACAGGTCCCTATCCTTGTGGAATTTACAAATCATAACACAGATAAATAAATGGCCCGGCGCGGTGGCTCAAGCCTGTAATCCCAGCACTTCGGGAGGCGGAGGCGAAAAGACTGCCTGAGCTCAGGAGTTCGACAACCTGAGCAACATGGCAAGACCTCGTCTCTACAATAAATGAAAAAATTAGCTGGGCGTGGTGGCACATGCCTGTACTTCCAGCTACTTGGAAGGCTGAGGCGGAAGGATCACCCGAGCCCAGCAGGTCGACGCTGCGGTGGCCGTGAGCATACCATTGCACTCCATCCTGGGCGACAGAGTAAAACCCCAATTCAAATAAATAAATAAATGAAAGAAAAATGCATGGTGTATCAAGTAGTAACAAGTACTATGGAGAAAAATGAACACAGAAGAGGATTAAAGGGTGCGTGAGTTACCTTTTTTTTTTTTTTCTTGAGACAGGGTCTCCCTCTGTCGCCAGGCTGGAGTGTAGTGGCGTGATCACAGCTCACTGCAGCCTCCGCCTCCTGAACTCAAGCTCAAGCAATCCTCCCACCTCATCCTCCACAGCTCCCTCAATAGCTGGGACTACAGGCACATGCCACCACACCGTCTAGCTAATTTTTTTTTTTTTTTTTTTAGAAAGCGGGGTTTATTGAGAGGACAGAGAAGCTCCTACAGTGAGAGGGGACCAGAAGGGGTTGCTCTAGCTAATTTTTTAATTTTTTTGTAGATATTGGGTCTCACTGTGTTCCCCAGGCCAATTTCCAACTCCTGGCCTCAAGTGATCCTCCCACGTCAGCCTCCCAAAGTGCTGGGATTACAAGCCTCAGCCATTGTTCCTAGCCCACTTTTATTTTATTATTTATTTATTTTTGAGTTGGAATCTCACTTTGTTGCCCACGCTGGAGTGCAGTGGCATGCTCACGGTCACCCCAGCGTCGACCTGCTAGGCTCCAGCGATGCTTCTGCCTCAGCCTTCAAAGTAGCCAGAACTATAGGCGCGCACTACCATGCCTGGCTAATTTTTGATTTATTGTAGAGACGAGGTCTCACCAAGTTGCCCAGGCTGGTCTTGAACCCACAAGGCTCAGGCAATCTACTCGCCTCAGCCTCCCAAAGGAAAGGGATTACAGGCTGAGCCACCGAGCCTGGCCTTTATTTTATTTTATTTTATTATTTTTTTGAGTCAGAGTTTCACTCTGTTGCTGAGACTGGAGTGCAGAGGCATGATCATGGCTACCACAGCCTCAGCCTGCTGGGCTCAGGCTATTCTTCTGCCTCAGCCTTCCAAGCAGCTGGGACTATTGTGCGCATCACCATGCCCAGCTAATTTTTTATTTATTATAAGGATAAGGTCTCGCCATGTTAATCAGGCTGGTCTTGAACTCCTGGGCTCAGGCAATCCTCCCACCGTGTCCTCCCAATGTGCTGAGATTACAGGAATGAGCCACTGCGCCTTTTTGCCTGCAGTTGTTAATTAGCTGTGAGGGATGTTCTCACTGAGAAGGAGACAGTATTCAAGACCTGAGAAGATGAGGGAGTGAGTCCTGTTTGTATGTTTATAGAGGTAGAACCTTCCAGGAAAAAAGGGAAAGAAAATGCAAAAAGATTTTGCAGAAGAAAAAATAAAATGCAAAAGCCTTGAGATGATCTGTGCCAGGCTTGTTTGAGAAACCACAGAGGTAGGGAGAGGAGTAGCTGATCAAAACAGATAGGCTATGAAGGCATATCAAGAGAGGGTTTGTATGTCCCTGTGAGGACATCAGCCTCTCTTCTGAAGGAGATGGGAGCCATTGTGTGGTACTGAATAGAGAAGTGATACGGTCTGACTTTGAGTTAACAGGACACCCTCCCCCCCAATTGCTGGATGAAAATAGACATAGACCTAGCCGGGTTCGGTGGCTCAGCCTGTAATCTCAGTGCTTTGGGAGGCTAAGGTGAGTGGATTGCCTGAGCCCGCGGGTTCGAGACCTGCCTGGGCAACTTGGTGAGCCCTCATCTCTACAATAAATCAAAAATTAGCTGGGTGTGATAGTGCGCACCTGTAGTTCCAGCTACCTGGAAGGCTGAGGCGGAAGGATCACTGGAGCCCAGCAGGTTGAGGCTGCAGTGGCTGGGAGTGGCCACTGCACTCCAGTTTGGGTGACAGAGTAAGACTCCAACTCAAAAAAAAAAAATAGACATAGACTTAAGGGAACAAGGAGGAAACAAGAAGACGTAAGGAAGCTAAAAGCCATGGTCAGAGATATTAGCTTGGACTAGGATATGTCACAGGAGTTACTGAAAAGCGGCCAGATTTTGGATCTACTCTAAAGGAAAAGTTTAAGGAATTGATAATAAAATAAAAGGTATGTGAAAGAGCAGTTAGGAGGATGCTAATGTTTTTGGCCTTAGCAACTAACTAGAGAGAAGGAGTTACCTTTAACTGAGGTTAGGGGAGACTGGGGAGGAGCAGATTAGAGGAGGTGGAAGGCCAATTCAGGACCTGTTAAGTTTAAGATTTCTATTAGACAGGTAGATATTTCAGTGTGGCATTCAAAAGAGACCCTCAGGTTAGAGATGAAATTTGACATTCATTAGCCAATTTAGATCGCTATGAATAGTGAATAAAATAATAGGTACAGAAATGGAGTCCTTTGCCTCTCCAGTGTTAGGAGATCAGGAAGATGAGGAGGGACTAGGGAAAAAAAAAGCAGAAAAGTAACCTAGGAAGTAGGAGGAAGACCCAAAGGATGTCATGTCCTGGAACCACTAAGGAAAGAACAACAAGTGTGGCTGATAGGTCAGGTAAGATCTTAACTTAAACATACCATTGGATATAGCAATGAGGGATTCATTGGTGACATTAGCAAGAATAGTTCCTGAGGATCGGAGGGGGCAAGATCCAGACTAGAGTAGGTTCAGGAGAGAATACGCAGAGAAAAACCGGGAAAAATGAATATAGACACCTCTTTTAAGAAGTTAGTGCAGGCCGGGCTTGGTGGCTCAGCCTGTAATCCCAGCACTTCGAGAGGCCAAGGTGAGTGGATTGCCTGAGCCCACAGGTTCAAGACCCACTCGGGCAACTTGGCAAGACCTCATCTCTACAATAAATAAAAAATTAGCTGGACGGTTCCGGCGACTTGGAAGGCTAAGGTGGAAGGATCTCCTTAGCCCAGCAGGTTGAGGCTGCAGTGGCTGGGACCGTGCCACTGTACTCCATTCTGGGCGATGGTTTTAGACTCCAACTCAAAAAAAAAAAAAAAAAAAGGAAGTTAGTGCATAGGCCGGGCATGGTGGCTCAAGCCTGCAATTCCAGCACTTCTGGAGGCTTGAGGCAAGAGGATTGCCTGAGTCCAGGGGTTTGAGACCCACCTGGGCAACTTGGCAAGACCTCATCTCTACAATAAATCAAAAAAATTAGCCAGGCGTGGTAGCGTGCTCCTGTAGCTCCAGCTACTTGAAGGCTGAGGCAGAAGGATTGCCTGAGCCCAGTAAGTCGAGGCTGTGGTGACCACGAGCATGCCACTGCACTCCAGCCTGGGTGACAAGGTGAGATTCAAACTCAAAAAAAAAAAAGAAGTTAGAAGTTAGTGCATAAACCAAGCACGGTGACTCATGCCTGTAATCCCAGCACTTTGGGAAGTGGAGGCAAGAGGACTGCCTGAGACATTGGTTTGAGACCAACCTGGGCAATTTGGCAAGACTTTGTCTCTATAATAAATCAAAAAATTGGCCGGGTGTAGTGGTACATGCCTGTAGTTCCAACTACTTGTAAGGCTGAGGTGGAAGGATCGCCTGAGCCCAGTAGATTAAGGCTACAGGGGCCACAAGCATGCCACAGCATTCCAGCCTGGGTGACAGGGCGAGACTCCAACTCAAAAAAAGAAAAAAGTTAGTACATAAATTAGAGTATAGCTGATACCTGCTATACTCTAATTTCATTGTTCATTCATTTTGTATGTATGTATGTATTTTTTTGTTTGTATGTATGTATTTTTTAGAGATGAGGTCTTGCTATGTTGCCTAGGTTGGTCTTGAACTCCTGGGCTCAAGCCATCCTCCCTCCTCAGCCTCCCAAAATGCTGGGATTATAGGAGTGCACCCCTATGGCTGGCCTCATTTTGTATTTAAATCCCTTCTCTGAGAAGAGTGAAAAAGCACAAATGACAAATGGCTAAAACCTTGTTGATTCTAGGCGGATAGTAGCCAGGTATTCACTGTATATTCTTTCACTTTTCTTGTTGTTGTTGTTGTTTTTAAAACAGGGCCTCAGCCATGAGCGATGTCTCATGCCTATAATCCCAGCACTTTGGGAGGCCATGGCAAGAGGATTGCCTGAGCTCACGGGTTCAAGACCAGCCTGGGCAACTTGGTGGTAGTACACGCCTGTGGTTCTAGCTACTTGTAAGGCTGAGGCAGCAGGATCACCTGACCCCAGCCGGTTGAGGCTGCAGTGGCTGTAAGCATGCCACTGCACCCTAGCCTGGGCGACAGAAATAAAATAAAATAAAATAAACAAGGCCTCTCTGTGTTGCCCAGTTTGGAGTGCAGTAACATGATCGTTGCAGCCTGGGATTCCTGGGCTCAAGGGATCCTCCTGCCTCAGCCTCCAGAGTAGCTAGAACAACAGGCATGACCCACCACATCTGCCTAATTTTCTTATTTTTTGTAACGATGGGATCTCCCTACGTTGCCCAGGCTGGTCTCAATTTTAAAAGTTGTGGACAATAAACATACCTCCACTCTGCAACAGGTACCTCCCTGCCAAGCTGACCTGATAATAATCCTCTGCAAGCACTCCCGGGCTAGAGAGAAGCCTGAAGTGGGGAAGATGGATCACGTATGCTGGCAAGAGAAAGATGAGTAATAGGATCAGGACTGGGAACAGAAAGTGACTGGAGACTTCCTGATGTAGTATAGTGAGGGGCAAGGAGGCTGGGGCAAGGCCCAAAACCCTGTCTATTCTGCATTGTAGCCTTTTCCTAGGAGATGATGGGGAACTGTGGAAGAATTTTAAGCACAGTGGTGACATGATCAGATTTGATGTAGAGAATCTGTTTTGGATGGATGAATTTGTGAGGGGAGAGACTGGAAGCAAGGAGACCAACTAAGAATGAATTATAGCAGTTCAGGCAAGGGGCAGTGGAGGCATGAACTGAGTCAGGGATCATGGAAGGGCAGAAAAGGAGATAGGGCCCAGAGATATTATCAGAAAATCTGCAGCAGCTCTGTTTCATTCAGACATACTGTACTTGTGGTGCCTATGGCACATTTGAGAGAGTGCCTGGTCAGTGTCAGGTATATTGCTTGAGAACTAGGAGAAAGGTGAAGGCTAGAGACAGAAACCAGGAAAACTTCAGCATAAAGATGTAATGTGGGGTAACTCCCTCAGGTTCCCTCCCACTGTGGGAGCTTTTCTGTGCTCTCAATAAATCCTGCTTCCCCCCCCCCACACACACACACGTAATGTGACCCCTAAAAGATTGTACAGGAAAAGAAGAGTTCCCAAAGAAAAAGGAGTAGTAAAAGTTTAGGAGGGGCTGGGTGCAGTGGCTTGCACCTGCAATCTCAGGGCTTTGGGAGGCTGAAGCAGGAGGATCACTTGAGGACAGGAGTTCAAGACCAGCCTGGGCAACATAGTAAGACCTGGCCTCTACTAAAAATAAAAAACTTAGCTGGGCACAGTGGTGCATACCTGTAGTCCCAGCTACACAATAGGCTGAGGCAGGAAGATTGTTTGAGTCCAGGAGTTTGAGGCTGCAGTAAGCTATAATTGCACCACCGCACTCCAGCCTGGGCAACAGAGCCAGACTGATTATGCCACTTAAAAAAATGAGCAAGAAAACAGAAAAATAAAGAATGATGCCTTTATATCAAAAGGATGAAAGGGTCATATGCTGGGTCCAGCTAAGGAATTTTAAACTCTTCTTTTTTTTTTTGGACTTGGAGTCTCACTCTGTCGCCCAGGCTGGAGTGCAGTGGCACATTCACGGCCACCACCGCAGCCTCGACTTACTGGGCTCAGGTGATCCTTCTGCCTTGAACCCCTGGCTAATTTTTTTTATTTATTGTAGAGATGAGATCTCGCCAAGTTGCCCAGGCTGGTCTTGAACCCATGGGCTCAGGCAGTCCTCTTACCTAGGCCTCCCAAAGTGCTGGGATTATAGGTGTGAGCCACTGCACCTGGCCAAACTCTCAGTATTTTTTTTTTTTTTTTTTGAGCTGGAGTTTCACTCTGTCGCCCAGGCTGGAGTGCAGGGAACATGCTCACGGCCACTGCATCCTCGACCTGCTGGGCTCAGGTGATCCTTCCGCCTCAGCCTTCCAAGTAGGTGGAACAACAGGCATGCGCCACCACACATGGCTAATTTTTTTTATTTATTGTAGAGATGAGGTCTCGCCAAGTTGCCCAGGCTAGTCTTGAATCCATGAGCTCAGGCAGTCCTCTTACCTAGGCCTCCCAAAGTGCTGGGATCATAGGATTATAGGCGTGAGCCACTGCACCTGGTCAAACTCTCAGTATTTTTTTTTTTTTTTGAGCTGGAGTCTCACTCTGTCGACCAGGCTGGAGTGCAGGAGCATGCTCACAGCCACTGCATCCTCGACCTGCTGGGCTCAGGTGATCCTTCCACCTCAGCCTTCCAAGTAGCTAGAACAGGCGCATGCCACCACGCCCAGCTAATTTTTGTGATTTATTGTAGAGACAAGGTCTCACCAAGTTGCCCAGGCTGGTCTCGAACCCCCAGGCTCAGGCAATCCTCTTACCTCGGCCTCCCAAAGTACTGGGATTACAGGCTGAACCACTGCATCTGGCCAAGGCTCTTTATAATATAATGCTAGCTGTTTCAACTTTGTTTTTCCCTATATATTCAGCTCTGGACAAACTGAGTTATTCCTGGTTTACCACACAGAACTGTTACTTAACTCCACTCCCCTCAGACCTTAACACATACTTTCCCCTTTAGCACAGTGTCCTTTATCTCCCCACTCGATGTTGATGCAATAGATGAATACCAAGTTGCTTCCATCTGCTAAACTTTATCCAATCAGTGGTTCTTAGCTATTTGGTGAGTGGAGAATCCCTGGCACACTCTCCAGAAAAATATATATATGTAAGTGCACTTCCAGGTTTTCTTTCTTTTTTGAGTTTGGAGTCTCACTCTGTCACCCAGACTGGAGTGCAATGGCACGCTCCCTGCCACCACAGCCTCGACCTGCTGGGCTCTGGCAATCCTTCCGCCTCAGCCTTCCAAGTAGCTGGAACTACAGGTGCGTGCTACCATGCCTGGCTAATTTTTTGATTTATTGTAGAGATGAGGTCCCGCCAAGTTTCCCAGGTGAGTCTCGAACCCACGGGCTCAGGCAATCCACTCACCTCGGCCTCCCAAAGCACGGCATTACATGCTGAGCCATCAAACCCGGCTCAGGTTTTCTTTCAATTTCATGAGAACTTAAAGGTATCCTTGAATCCCAGATAAGAAGTCTTGTTCCTAAATATGAATGATATTCATCAAACGTGAATGACAGGGGCTAAGTTTCCCAATGTCCCTTTGTTGACCTTTCTTTCTTCTTCCTGGCCTCAAATTCCAAGCCTGAACTCACTCGAATCTCAGCCCTTCTCCTGGGTTGCAGTCCTGCACCTCCAGCACCTCAAAGACATCTCAAATTCAGTACAACTGAAGGCACATGGCATCCAGGGAAAAGACTCCTCTAGACATCTTTTTTTTTTAAGTTGGGGTCTTACTCTGTTGCCAGGCAGAAGTGCAGTGGCATGATCACAATGATCACAGCTCAAGGTAGGCTCAATCTCCTGGGCTCAGGTTATCCTTCCACCTCAGCATCCCAAGTAGCTGGGACTACAGATGTGCACCACCATGCCCAGCTAATATTTTTGACTTTTTGTAGAGACGAGGTTTCGCCCAGGCTGGTCTCGAATTCCTAAACTCAAGCAATCTGCCCACTGTTGACTGTAATCCCAAAGTGCCGGGATTACAGGCGTGAGCCACTGTACCTGGCCAGATTCTGCTAGATATCTTGATTTCTAAACATTTAAAAATTTTAGAATCAAGAGGTACAAGTGCATGTTTGTTACATGAACATATTGTGTGGTTGTGGGGATTGGGTTTCAAATGGCACATTATCCATATAGTGAACATTGTACCCAATAGGTAATTTCTGAACTGTAACCCACCTCCCCTCTTATTGGTGTCCCCAATGTCTATTATTGTCATCTTTGTGAATTCTTAGCTCCTGCATATATGTGAGAACATCTGGTGTTTGGTTTTCTGTCTCTGAATTAATTCTCTTAGGACAACGTTCTCCAGCTCCACCTATGTTGCTGCAAAGGACATGGTTTCATTATTTTTTATGGCTGTGTAGTATTCTGTGGTGTATACCACATTTTCTTTATCCAGTTCATTTGTGGTAGGCACTTAGGTTGGTTCCATGATTTGCTATTGTGAATAGTGCTGCAATTAACATAAAAGTACAGGTATCTTTTTTTTTTTTTTTTTTGAGTTGGGGTCTCACTCCGTCGCCCAGGCTGTAGTACAGTGGCACACTAATGGCTACCCCAGCATTGACCTGCTGGGTTCTGGTGATACTTCTGCCTCAGCCTTCCAAGTAGCTGGAACTACAGGCATGCACTATCATGCCTGGCTAATTTTTGATTTATTGTAAAGATGAGGTCTTGCCAAGTTGCCCAGGCTGGTCTTGACCCCACGGGCTCAGGCAACCCACTTGCCTCAGTCTCCCAAAGTGCTGGGATTACAGGCTGAGCCACTGAGCCCAGCCGGTATCTTTCTTACATAGTGATTTATTTTCCTTTGAGTAAATCCCCAGAAGTAGTATTGCTGGGTTGAATGGTATTTTGATTTTTAGTTTTTTGGGAAATCTCCATACTGTTTTCCACAGAGGTTGAATGAAGAGACCAGCCCTGGCAATTTGGCCAGACCTCATCACTACAATAAATTAAAAAAAAAAAATTATCTGGGAGTGATAGCGCACACCTGTAGTTCCGGCTATCTGGAAGGCTGAGGTGAAGGATCGCCAGAGTCCAGCAGGTCAATGCTGGAGTGGCCGTGAGTGTGCTATGGCATTTCAGCCTAGGCGATAGAATGAGATTCCAACCAAAAAAAAAAAAAAAAAAATTTAATCTCCAAACTTGCCATTCCCCCAGTGTTTCCCAGCTAATTAATGCCACTCTCTCTCACCATTTTTTCAGACCAAGCATTCACAAGGTTTCCATGATTATTCTTTCCCTTCTAAATTCCACATACAATCCATAAGCAATTCCCATGTATTATACCTTTGAAATATATCCTGACTTTAGCAGTTATCACTATCTGCTGTTCTAGTCCAAACTACCTTTATGTGTCCTTAGGTAGTAGTCCGGCTTCTACCCTTGCTCCACTATGTCTGCTGCATACATTGTCTAGAAAGATCTTTTTAAAATATAAAGCATGTCATTTATCTGTTAAAACATCCTCTAAACCTTTGCAATACAGGCTTTGGCCTTATATTGATGAAAAGTAGAACTTGGAACTAGACAGCCAGGGTTAGAGTTCCAATTTGACATCTTCAGAGCTGTGTGACATTGGGCAAGAAACCTCACCTCTCTGTGGCTTAGTTTGCATATTTGTGAAATTGGAACAATAATTGCACCTTCTACTGAATGGAAAAAAAGCAAAATAATACTTATAATAGCTTTTAGTAATGAAAAATATGTGTGTAAGATTGTATGTATGTGTACAGCTGTAGATATGTATGTAGATGCATTGAAAGGGTCCTAGAAGAACATATGCAAAATGCCAGCTTTTGGGGGTTTTTTTTGTTTTGTTTTTAATTGGAATCTCATTGTCATCCAGGCTGGAATGCAGTTGCATGCTTGCGGACATCACAGCCTCGACCTGCTGGGCTCAGGCAGTACTTCCACCACAGCCTTCCAAGTAGCTGGAACCATAGGTGCATCCACCACACTTGGGTAATTTTTTGATTTATTGTAGAGACGAGGTCCCATCAACTTGCCCAGGCTGATCTCGAACCCCTGGATTCAGGCAATCCTCTGGCCTCCACCTCCCAAAGTGCTAGGATTACAGGTGTGAGCCACTGCGACCAGCTGCAAAATGCCAAATTTTATATTGCTGTTTTTTTTTTTTTTTTTTTGAGTTGGAGTCACACTCTGTCACCCAGGCTGAAGGACAGTGGCATGCTCTCAGCCTCAGATGATCCACCTCAGCTTTCCAAGTAGCTGGAACTACAGGCTTGTGCTACCACACCCAGCTAATTTTTTGATATATTGTAGAGATGAGGTATCACCAAGTTGCCCAGGCTGGTCTCCAACCCATGGGCTCAGTGCTGAGATTATAGGTGTGAGCCACCGCGCTCGGCCTAAAACATGGCATTTTAAAAATGCGATTTGAAGCCGGGCTTGGTGGCTCAGCCTGTAATCCCTCGCTTGGGGAGGCTGAGGTGAGTGGATTGCCTGAGCCCGCGGGTTCGAGACCCGCCTGGGCAACTTGGCGAGACCTCATCTCTAC
>CAUYQG010147099.1:0-17910 GCA_963574415.1 Tarsius wallacei | reverse complement strand
ACAGTTAAATATTTTTAAATCAATTCATTTGATTCACCACACGCACAGAATAAAGAAGAAAAACAATGTGCTCACTTAAATTGTTAAAAAATAGTTAATAAAATGTTCAACCCATTTAGGTTAAAAATGCAAACTAGAGATAGAAGTGTGATCAGGAGACAGAAACCACACAGTAATTCAAACGAGGAAATTTTAATATAGAGAATGACTAACTACAGCAGTGGATTAGAGTAGTGAAGCCTTGGTTAGTGAGAAGTAAACAGAACTCTAAAGAGCACAGGATTGCTATGATAAGGAGAAGCCATTATTCCTTGGACTGAGAACACCCACAAAAGAGCTCCCTGCCTTCACACCCAGGCAGACCAGGGCTGAGATCAAAACCTTGTTAGAGGTGGCACAGCCATGGCTCACTGCACGGCTGAGAAGTTATGGAGATTTCATGTCAGCAGAACTTGCTGGAAACCTACCTTCTGGGTGCTGGGGAAAGCCATCCACAGGGAGGTGCTGTACCTTGGAACTCACCACAAAGCTACCTTTACAGAGTGCCAAGGGAAACCGTTCTGGGATTTGCCTAACTGGCAGAATCCACTGTAGAGTCACCTGAGAGGATGCGGGAAGGAGCCACTGACAGCTGGGTCCTGGTGACGTCTGCACACTGACGACACATATGCCGCAGAAGTCACCTGTGTTGCAGGAGAAGTCAGGCATTGAAGAAGTCGTGCACGTGTTGGGAGTCTGACAGGAGAAGCACAGAAAATCAGGAAGAGAAGCACCTTCCTCATGCAGCGTACCTCCACACTCTGTAACGACAAAGCTTACCCATGATGCCAGCTGAAGGAGAGATATTTACAAGGTCTATCCCCATTATCACAAAGCAGATATTGAAGGGTGATTGGAAATGAAATGCAATAAATTGATAACTGAATAAGAAGCAAGAAGGAACTTTTTTGTTGTTGTTTTGGTCAGAGTCCCACTGTATTGCCTAGGCTGGAGTGCAGTAGCACAATCACAGCTCACTGCAGCCTCAACCTTCTCACCTCAGGCGATCCTTCTGCCTCAGCCTCCTGAGTAGCTGGGACTACAGATGTACACTACCATGCCTTTTTGTAGAGATGGGGTCTCGATGTATTCCCACGCTGGTCTCAAACTCCTGGGCTCAAGCTATCCTCCCACCTCGACCTCCCAAAGTGCTGGGATTACAGGCATAAGCCACGGCACCTGGCCACAGGAATTTCCTTAACCTGATAAAAGAAGCTACTGAAAACCTCCAGCAAAACTAATAATGAAAAATTGTAAAGATTCCTTTTAAAGTCGGGTCAAGAAAAAAATACACTTTATTATCACTCCTATTTGATACTGACCCTGAAGTCCTCCCAAGGCAATAAGATATGAAAAAGAAATAAAAGGTACAAAGATTAGAAATAAATCAATGCAATTATCATTATCTGTAAACAATACAATTACCCACGCAGAATACTCCAAGAAATCCACAGATTAGTTAATGGAATTAAGAGTTGAATACAAGGGCAATATTTTTTTTTAAATGCGGGGTACAATTCAGGGTTAGGTATACAAATGTTCATTATGCAGATACCCTTGTTGATGAGGTGTGCGCCTCCCTCCCCCGGCAAATTGCCACTACTGCCAATCCCGCAAGGGCAATATTTTTAAATGCCCTTTCTTATATGTTGACAAAGTCAAATTAGAAAATCTAACTTTTTAAAAATATAACTTTTAAGAAGAGAGATTGCTTTAATAAAATTCAGTCATTCAGGTATTTCATTTTATTTCTCTTCTTCTAAATACATTAGTATGAATAAATTTTATCAGACCCTAAACCATAATGTAAAATACTGGGTTTTTTAATTTTTCCTTTTTTTTTTTGTTCTTCTTCTCTTCTTCTTCTTCTTCTTCTTCTTCTTCTTCTTCTTCTTCTTCTTCTTCTTCTTTTTGACAAATATATGTTGAAAGGCTGCTGTATGCTAAGAATTACATTAGGCCTTAGGATAGTTATGAAGACGATCAAGGTCTATTATCTACAAGTGGTTCAAGTTAGGGGAGGAGATAGAATCATAAATAAATTTTAAAAGATAGTAAAACAATGAGGTTTCAAAATAGAGAAGGAGGAAGGGAAGGAGAGAGGAAGGGAGGAAGGAGGGGAGGAAACTTTTTAAAAAATCGGTAAAGGAAGAGAGAAGGTTGGAAGCTCTAAAAACTGCAGAAAGATTACTTTGTGCTACATGTTCTTTTCTTGAAGACAGAAAAAGAGTACAAGCAAAGAAAATTATACCCTGCATGGCTGAAAACAGTCCTATACAAAAATATCATGTTGTGCAATTAATCTGAAATACTGGTCACACTGGGAGCAGTTTAATATAGGCGAGAGTTTGGACTTTCATGGCCGGCTGCCTTGAGGCATTGCATATCTTTTGATGATGATACTTAACCTCTGTAGAGTCCATTTCCTCATCTGTGAAATGAAGATAATAGAGTACCTATATATAATTTAGAACAACGTCCACCGCATAGTACACACAATAAATGCTGGTTCTTGTTTTTCTTATTACCTTGAAGACAGGGGTTCTGTCTTGTTCAACATTCAGTCTCCAGCTCTTAGCACAGTCCCGGGACAATTCAAACATTTGTTTGAATGAATGGCAAATACTGATTGAGTATCTGCTCTGTGCCAAGCATTGTTAGAGGCGTGTAGGACAGAGGAGTGAACAAAATGGATAAAACCTACTGCTATCTTGGTTTTTACATTTCTAATGGGAAGATAGTCAATAAACAAATAATTAACATATATACTGCGTCTTATGGCAATAAATGCCAAAGAGAAAAATAAAGCAGAGAAGATGCAGTAGCAGAGGATACCAGTGCTTTGGTTATCCTTTGCTTCACAACAAACCACTCCCAAAATTTAGAGGCCTAAAACAATGTGATCCCAGTTCATGTTCTGGCCACAACAATTTGTAGCCTTCTCACATCCAAAATGCACTTACTCCTCCCTCAGAGACTCGTGCTTTGAAGGCATTCGGATCAAAGTTTAGGATCTCATTCTCTGAATCAGGTGTAGGGACAAATAAGTCTCCTCAAGTGCTGCTTCTGCTTCTCACCAAGACTTATAAACTAAAAGACAAGTTGACAGCCATACCCTTGATTTGATCGTGACCCTCAGAACTCATTTTACTGCCAGTGCCCTGAATTTGATCTTTTTCCCTGAGTTTTAATTTATTTTCAGAATGTCTTGCTGGCTGTAAAAAATATTCTGTACCACCTAACTCCAGTCAGGATGGCCATCATCAATAACTCAAAAAACAACAGATGCCGGAGAGGATGCAGGGAAAAGGGAACACTTCCACACTGTTGGTGGGAGTGTAAACTAATACAACCTCTGTGGAAAACAGTGTGGCAATTCCTACAAGATCTAACACTCAACCTTCTATACAACCCCGCAGTCCCCCTACTGGGAATTTACCCGGAAAAAGATACCTCATATGCATGTTTATCGCAGCATTGTTCACAATAGCAGAAATATGGAATCAACCGTGCTGCCCATCAAAAGAGGACCAGATTTTTAAAATGTGGTGCCTATACACGATGGACTATTACGCAGCCATAAAGAAGGACAAAATTATGAACTTCACAGCAATTCACAGGGACAACTCACATCTCAGGTAGAAAGATTCAGAGGCTATAGTACTGCGTGATTTACCACAGAAACAAAGAACCGAGTATCACATGTTTTCACTCATAAGTGGACCTTGAACAATTATCGTAATGCTATAAGAAAAGGATTGTCAGTAGTGGGAAAACTGCCCGGGCCTGGAGAACACTTCATCAACAAGGGTACCTGCAAAGTGAACATCTGTATTATACCGCACATCTTTAAAATAAAAAATTAAATTAAAAAACAACCTATTCTGGGCCTTCCATGTTATCTCTAAATCCTGATTTAAAATAAATTACCATAGCCCCTTCTTATTCACGGGGATATGTCTGAGTACCTCAGTAGATGCCTAAAACTGTATAGTACCAAATCCAATTGTCATCAGTTGGAACATGTAGGTTCATGTCTTCCATCCACAAATTTAACAACTTTTCCATCTAAATTAAACACTTAATCACTGTGACTGTTACTTTTCTACCTTGAGGTGTGACAGCAAAACTAGCACACATTTATTTCTCCCTTACCATTGTTGGATAAAAGATACATCTTTACAATAGATCTTAGCAACCTCAGCATACGATTTGTTTTTTAGTTTTGTTATTAAGTAAAGAACTTTCACCTTTTCACTTAAAGGAAGCATTTCACAGCTTTTCTTTGGCGTATCCAAATTGCCAGCATCATTACTCTTGTGCTTTGGAGCCATTATTACATAAAATAAGAGTGACTTGCACATTATCACTGCAATACCTGACAGTTGACCTGATAACCAAGAGGGCTACTAAGTGACTAATGGATGGACAGTGTAGACAGAGAGGATCTGCTGGACAAAGGGACAACTCTTATCTCAGTTAGAATGAGATTTCATGACACTGCTCAGAATGGCACACAATTTAAAACTTGCAAATTGTTTATTTCTGGAATTTTTCATTTAATATTTTTGGACTGCAGTTGACTGCAGGTAACTGAAACTGCAGAATGAGAAACTATAGATGGTGAGGACTACTGCAATTCCTTCTTTATTTTATCTCTTTCTTCCTGCATTTTATCTCAGGTAGCTAAAAGATGTATTTTGGCACTTCCAATATCCTTCCTGGGTCCTCCTTAGCCAGATATGCAAGTTCATCGGCTACATTTTCTATATTCCACATTACCTCTGGAGATCATGTTGTCAATCTTTACACCACTATATAATGTGTGTTCCTTTCCTCAAGCTTCTTTTTTCTCCTCAACATCCTTCAAGTCGCTAAGTTTTTGTTCCATTAGTACCCCCACTTTTAAGATCAATTTCTGTTATGTATTGCTATATTACAAGCCACTTCATGACTTAGTGGCTTAAAACAATAATAATTGTCCCATAATTTTGTAGTTGGGGTAATTATTTTAAATAGAGTTCACTGGAATCTGGGACAGCTGGAAGGTCCAAAATGATCTCATTCACATAGTAGACATTTGGCACTAGCTGCCAGCTAAGAGCTTAGCTGAGGCCTCAGGTGAGAACCTCGGTCCTGTTCCACATGGGCTTCTCCATGTGACTGCCTCACTTCCTCATAGCATTGGGCTGTGCTCCAAGAAATGAAGGTAAAGTTAAAGAGCTCTTAGTACCCAGACTAGAGAGGTACTGGTGTCACTTCTGCCAACATTCCACTGGTCAAAATAGGTCACAAGACCAGTTTATGTTCAAGGATAGGGCAAAGAAACTCTAGACTCTGCTTCTCAAAGGACAAATGGCAGGGTCACATTGCAAAAGAGCATGTGGATGGAAGATTTTGGTGAGGCCTTTTTTGGAAACGCAATCTTACCACAGCCAGGGTGTATGTCTAAGTGCATAATTTAAAATAAGGTGGTCAGGGAAGGCCTTAGGAGACAGTGACATTTGAGTAAAGACCTGAAGTAAAGGAGAGCAAGCCTTGGAGATCTTTGGGACAAATGCATGACAGATGAAAATAATCGTAAGTATGAAAACTCTGATGTGGCAACAAGCCTGGCAGGTTCAAGGGACAGTAAGAAGGTCACTGTGACTGAAGTAGAGGCCTGACAGGAGGGGAAAGCGTTGTTAGAGATGAGGTCAAAGAAGTCACGGGAGCCAGATCGTGTAGGGCTTAGAGATACCTGGGGGAAGGAATGGTGGGTTAAAGGACAAAAGATTGAATTTCCTACTTGTGCATTGTCCATAGATTAGGCCTTTCCTAGTCAGTGGCAACTAAAACAAGGGCAAAGTTTAGAAAGAATCTCCCCACACCCGAATCCCTTCTTGATAATTATATAAATAGCCCTATTTATGGGTGATTCCATTACACTTCTTTAGGTATAGCTTTCACAGAGAGGAGACACAGCCTTATACAAAAGTTTACCTAGGTTACTCAAGCCCTCTCTATATGAATGAATTATTTAAATACACTTGAATCTAACTGCCACTTCAAATACTGTACAATTTCCCACCTTACTAACTCCTGAAGACTTCACCTTTCTTCTTCAGCTTTATATGTAATATAGTTATTGATTTTAAATTTTAAAATAGAATGTTTTCTAGAGAGGTTATGAGCCCTGATACAATATATCAATCTTTGATCATGAACCCCTTGTCATACTTAAAGTAACATGTTCAGAACTAATTGTGTGGCATTTTGTTGCTTCTTTTCAGGGAAACTTTTAAAAGCAGAGTATATCCTGAGCAGTCTCATAAGCAACAGTGGAGCAACAGGTGGGTACTTTCACATCTTCACGACATCCTTGGCCCTCAGTCCCCACCAGAATTCTAATTTAATAACAATTCAATAACTTAATAGCGACTATATGTTAGATGCTCCCAGAACTATCTGGCACTGGCTGTGCCACTGATGAATGAAGTGGCTTTGAACCAGCTACTTCCCTGAGTCTCTGTTTTCTCAAATTTAAAAAACAAAGCAACAACATGGGGTCTGTTTTCCTGCTTCATTATAGAGCGTGTGATCTGATGGACAATAACTGTCAAGGCGGGTAACTATGTGCCTCAGAAAAGGGCTCTGTAGTGGTCTTTAAAAGAACCCCCTAAAAACTATTGAAACTTTTTTAAGTTTAAAAAAAAGAATTGCGATTGAAAATAAAAACCTATACATTCAGAAGAGTATGCCTAGAGCTTTAGGTATTTAAATGATTTGAAAAATAAACTTGATTTTGCCACACAAGAACTTTAATAATAGCTCATTTTGAAATAAATTTTCTCTCAATATTGAATCATGCATGAAAAAAGCAAGTTCTAATAGTTAGGTAACAAATAATTTGTGCCATCACATATCTTGACTGAATTTCTGGGCATTTATGTCAACAAGTTTCCCAATATGTTAAGCAAAATTTTCAATGGACTTTTAAACCCAATATGATTGGATATAAGGCCCCAAGTTCCTTGAAACTTGTGACCATTTCCAGTCAGGAAATATTTTGGAATACAAATATTCACCACACACCTCTCACTTGAGGCCACCATCATTAAACCACAATATGCATACTTGCCATCTTCTGCAGTCTACACCCACACACAGACACACACACACACAGAGATTAAAAGCTAAGAGGAAAATAAAGAGGGTGATGTGTCAGAGAATAATAAGCAGATGTAATAAAGAGTCTATTTTTGATGTTTGGCCACTGGCAGCTTTTAGGCTCAGCTTTTTGCCCCACACCGGACAAGCTGATTTAGGAAAAAAAAAAAAAACTTATCCACAAACCCAAGCCCGGCTTACCAGAACCTTTACCCAACCCTACACCTTAACCACAGTGAAAACCAAAGCCATACACAACTCTTCTCCACAGTCAAAAGAACCAGTGTGGGTACCTGCCCTGCTCTCCCTAGCAAGTCTCATCATATGAGCAATAATTCTTTTCATACCCTCTTGGTGCATGTGTGGAGTCATCAGTTTTGATAATCAAATCAATTTGGGGCAGATGGGATTGATCCGACCCACAAGACAGTGGGGAATACTGTAGATGCATTAATCTGGGGAGGGCTTTGAAGCAATAGCTTTGAGGTTGGCAGGAGAAGGAGCAGAAGAAGGAGCCAGAGGAAAGAGGATTTCAGACAGGGCTAGCAGTAAGTGCAGATGCCATGGAGACCACTATCCATAGAAGGAACACAAGTGACACCAGAGTGAAAGCTGGCTGAGGGAGAGGTGGAGACCACACAGTCAATAGTTCCTGCTGCTGACCTTAAGCTACAGCAAGGTGTTTGGACGTTATTCTAAATGTAGAGACGAGATTGTCTCTCAAATTGACATCACCTGTGCTCACGAAGGCTTTTATAAAAATAGTTCCACCTTACCGGGCTATTTTGTTAATAACTCAAAATTTTTTTTCCTCTTTCATTTTAGGTTCCTGGCTCTACAGAAATGAAAGTGACAAGGTCCTGGTACAGTCAGTCTGTATACAGATCAGAGGGCAGATTCTGCAGAAGCTAGGTACTGTCATCCAACATTTGTTTCTCTCAATGCTCGTTTATGAGAACTGGCTGCAAAATCCTTCTGTGGCATTTTCTTACTGTATCTGGCTAGAATTGTTAATCTTCACTTGTCTTAGTTTTCTCATGGAAAAGAGAATGACATTTAGAATCCAAGGACTAGGCCAGTAGCTCATACCTGTAATCCCAGCACTTTGGGAGGCCAAGGTGAGAGGATTGTTGAGCCCAGGAGTTTAAGACCAGCTTAGGCAACATAGTGAAATCTCGTCTCTACAAAAAAATAAACAAATAAAGTAAATAAAAAAGATCCTAGGACTGTCATGAATTTTAATAAAATAAAATATTTTAATTGAGTTTGTTGGAGAAATCTACAGTTGTATATTATGGCTTTAACTGTAGGGTTCTCAGTATTATTTCTAGCATCTGACTCAGTTTGGCAGGACTCCATGTGATATAGTCACACCTTATTCTGAACCCACCATGACATCTTATTTGTTCACTCCTTGGGGTACTCACAAATTTTTCAAGTTTATAGAACCTTAATTATGCTTTAAAGTGCAAACTAGAGGGTTTGAAAAATTTTAACAGGAGATGCAATTATTATTCCTGTAAATAATCAAGAAAACTATTTGCATATAATATACATTAGTATATATTATATACAATAATTCTACTGTTTTCAGTGAAGTAGAAAAATGATCTTTATTAAAACAACTGAAAAAATAGATTACTCTGTCAGTCTAATCCAGCCCTGAGTTCTCCTAACAGGATCAAATGAATCTTCTTTCTATATTAGTTTCCAAAGGCATTTTCTAACATAAGAGCACAGATACTAGCTGTTTCTCCCCGTTCCTGTCTCCCTTTTTTTTTTTTTTTTCAGGAATGTGGTATGAAGCAGCAGAGTTAATATGGGCCTCCATCGTAGGATATTTGACACTTCCTCAGCCAGATAAAAAGGTTGTTTGTCTATGTTTTTTTTCTCCTTTCCTGGATTTGTTTTTGGGCGATTATCTTTTTATGACACAATTCAGTTTATCATGTATCAATTTCATCGGTCCTATTTATTTATTTATTCTACATGACCCTAGGACCCCGAACATTCAGTAAGTTCCTTCTGTGTCTTGCTTTGTCCTCACTCACAGCTAGAGTCTTGGCATATATACTGTATAGTGTTTCTATAACCATTCATAACTATATATGTATATATATAGTTATCTCCACTGGTTCATTCTTCTATTTTATTATATAGTTAGCCTTTATCTGATTTCACAATAAAGTCAAGATGGCTAGGTTACTTATGTGTAAAATCACTTTTCTCCAGTTGAGTGGGCAAAGACTTTAATTGTTTATGTATGTTGCATTTTTATTCAAGATACTGAGAAGCACTGGCTTTTTTACTTGACATTTCCATTCTCCGCAATTCTGTGGGAATACTCTCCTTGTATCTGAAGCATCAGGTTACTACATTTTCCTGAGCTGTGTGAGCAGAGTGGCAACATGGTTAGAACATGATGCAAAAAACATTTCCTTGAGCCAATTATTCAGGCCAATTATTCAGTATAAACAAGTTAGTGTTGATGATCTGGTGAATCCCAACTAAGAAATAGCTGTGTTTACATTAGGTCCATGTGCCCCAGGGTGTGATGATCTTTCAAGCCCTGTGACATCCAGTTTAAAAGTATCTTCAAATAAGGGTATGATCATTACACAATGTATACATGTATTGAAACATTGCACTGTACCCCATAAATGTGTATCAGTTTTTAAAAAGTATTTCCACTGTCATAGTATATGCAGGGAAAATCATTGCATTTAGGCCATGACCCGGGAACAATAACCCACCGTGAATTCCCATTCTGTGATTGCTTGTGTTTTCCCCGCAGGGCATTTCCACGTCACTGGGTATACTGGCAGACATCTTTGTTTCCATGAGCAAGAAAGATTATGAGAAGTTTAAAAACCATCCACAGATTAACCTGGTAATTATCATGTGTCAAAAACATGGTGCAGAGTGGCATCACCTAAAAACGGTCAACACTATTCTTGATGGTTGGTTAGTTAATCTCTTAGAAGACTGGGAGGCAGGGAGCACAGTGTCTCCTCCCTTAGACTAAAGTGAGCAGTTCCGGGGATGATCCTATGGTGTCCTATTTGGTTTTATTCAAGAAATTGAGAAGCGTTGGGTTTTTTTATTATTTGAGCACCTAGCACAATACCCAACCCAGAAAGGATACTCAAAATGTTACTGGTGAATGAACGAATGAGTATCAACAGAGTGATTTTGAGCCCTGCATGTCCTTTCAACATATCATAAAATTCAGTTTCTAAATTTGGGCCTTCTTGATGATAAAGGTCATAATCTTTAAACTTTACTCACCATCTATTCAAGTCAGAGCGTCAGTCATTTGTTCCATGCCCTTATTCCTGATGATAATGAATACTAATATTTACATATCACTTTACAACTCAAAAAATGTGCATAGTTAGTGAGGGTGATGGATCCACTTAAAGCCCAGACTTCTTCACCATTATACGATGCATCCAAGTAACCTAAAAACATTAGTACCCCTAAGCTGTTGAAATAAATATTTTAAAAAATAATAAAATACAATAAAATTCAAATTCAAAAAATGTGCATATATCCACATAAGACCATCTGAGCATACCGTATCATTCCCATTTTAGAGAATAATAAAATGTGGTGCAAAGAAACTAAATAGCTTCTGTGCTTTACACAACCAGTAAGAGAGAGAACTGGGAGCAGAGCTCATGTCCCTGACCAGCCCAGATAATTGGCAAACACGTTCAAATGCTTTCCGTGCTGTGCTAAAATTGAGGACCATCATCTATTTTACCATTTTTATGAAGTTCTCAAATGACAGCAATAACCATATTCAATACCAGTTAGTGCCGCAAAAGAGCATATACAGCTTGTTCCTAGTCATCTGGATGTAAGATGTTAATTTATTTAATTTATTATTAAATTTATTTCCAGAACACTTATCATCATCTTAAATACTATGCATGTTACTTATTTTGCATATTGACTGATTCCTCCTCAACAGAAAGTAACCTCATTGCGGGCTCACTGTCCGCTGTCTCCCCTGTGTCTGGAACAGTACCTGGCATGTGAAGGTACTCAGTGCATATTTCTAGAATGAGTGAGCGAAGGAATTCTAATTGCTGTGAAATCATAAATTAAAGGGCATTTTGCCAAGAGCAGTGCAGACGTCATTAACTAATCTGACTGCAAAATGTTCAGAGTTCCCATGATCAAAGAACTGCCACCATCCTTCAAAGCTCACCTGAATTATTTTGCACAGGTAGGCATTATAAAATTTTGCATACATTAGGCCCTCACTGGGGTGTGGGTGAAGGATGGAGGGTGTATGGAAGCTGGGGAAGTGAACAGTCAACGCCCTGTGGTCTTTAGTCCTACCTCCTCTTGACGTTGTTCTGAATGAGTTGGGACGAGGCATGAGGGGTCCCTTGAGATCTTGAAAGGAAAAGCAAAGGAGACCAGGTGTTTATGCCTGTAATCCCTGCACTTTGGGAGGCTGAGGTGGGAGGATTGCTTGAGCCCAGAAGTTCTAGACCAGCCTAGGCAACATAGTGAGACCTCGTCTCTAGTACCAAAAAAAAAACTAAAATTAAAAAAAGCAAAGAAATTTCATGGCCTGTTTTTTGCTCATCAATAATGAATCACCACCATCCCTCTTTGCCTCCTGTTCTCTCGCAGAGCCTGCTGAGGGAGTCTGACCACCATTTGCTGTCTGCCGCAGAAGCCTGCAAGCTAGCAGCTGCCTTCAGCGCCTACACACCCCTCTTCGTGCTCACAGCTGTGGTAAACAGGGTGCAGCCCCTCACCCATGGGTGCTCACTGATGTCACCAGTGGGAAGGAAAGGCCTAACCTTAAAGTAGGCTTTGAGCCTCCTTGGTGGCAATTGTGATAAGACTCCACATATGGAAAAGTGCTATTAGTCAGAGTCGTGATACCCCGGTGGGAGCTAAGTCAGTTCAGCCCAAAAATAGAATGTTGTCATTCCAGAACAATGGTTCCCATGCCTGGCTGCACAGTCACCCAAGGAGCCTTTTCAAAATACATATTCCTGGGCCCTACCCTTGATCCATTAAATGCAAATCTCTGGGACTGGTACCCAGAAATCTTTAATTTTGAAATATTGCCCAGGGGATTCAAATGCACAGATGGATTTGGAATTTTTACTGTTAAATGAATGATATGTTCATATATAGCAACCCGATTTGCATACAGAAACATTAAGTACATTTCTGTGTGTTGATGCCACTAAACCTAATAATAGCAACAACCACAAATCTATCATCTTTAATCAAAAAACACCAGGGATATAATAGAATGGAAGTTGAAGCAAATTTTTTACCCTTTCATGCCAGTCATCACTGACATCCCAGTCCCTTCTGCTGACTCCCCAACGACATCAGGCCCTTAAGTCAATGTTTAATTGTGTATTTTCCTTAGAATACCCATGGCATGTGTTTCTTTTCTTATAATATCTCAAATGACTGTTCTCCAGGAATGAAAACTATGTTCTGATTCGCTTCCAGCTTCCAATTCAATATCTGAGTTTGTATTTGGTATTTTCCCCAGAATATTCGTGGCACGTGCTTGTTGTCATATAGTAGCTCTAATGACTGTCCTCAAGGAATGAAAAATTCATATCTGTGTGAAGCCAAAGAGGCCTTTGAAATTGGCCTCCTCACCAAGAGAGATGATGAACCCGTCACTGGGAAACAGGAGCTTCACAGTTTTGTCAAAGCTGCTTTCGGTCTCACCACAGTGCATAGAAGACTGCATGGGGACACAGGGACGGTGTGTGCAGCGAGTCAGCTCTGTAAGGAAGCCATGGGGAAGCTGTACACTCTTACCACTTCCTCCAGAAGTCAGGACAGAGAAGCTCTGTCTCAGGAAATCATGTCTGTGATCGCCCAGGTGAAGCGTCATCTACAAGTTCAAAGCTTCTCAAATTTAGATGACAGATCTTATGTTCCAGAGAGTTTTAAGAGCGGATTAGATAAACCCATCTTGTGTGAGAAAGTGGATTTCCAGAAAATCCTTGAAACCTATTCACAGCACCATACTTCAGTGTGTGAGGTATTTGAAAGCACTTGTGAAAACAGCAAAAATAAACAGAAAGATGCAAAAACAGGAGTCTGTATCACTGCTCTAAAAACAGAAACAAAAAACTTAGATACTATGACTACTACTCAAGACAAACCATGCTGTCAAAAAGGCACAGGAACATCTTCCTCTCAAATGGCTAAGTGTAGTCAGGAGAAACTCAGAAGGGTAGGAGGCAGAAACTGGGCCCATTCTGATGCATTTCGAGTCTCCCTGGATCAAGATGTGGAGACGGAGACTGAGCTGCCAGACCACAGCAATGGCGTAGGAGCTGTTTTGAACACGTCTCTGAGTGACAGCCAGAGCTCCAGTTCTTGGAGCAAGTTATCAGGGTTCAGTTCTTCTACAAGCTGGGAGGAAGTGAATCATCATATTGACAAGAGGTCAGCCAGGAAAGAGCCTAGCAAAGAAGAACATCTGGTGGACACTCAGAGTTCCACTGCCTTCTGTGAGAAGTTGGAGAATAGTAGGGAAGGCAGAGCTGTTCATTCATTGCGTTCAGAGCTTCACAGCCTCTCTCTCCAGGTATCCGAGGATGGCAATTTAGAGTCTTCTCAAAGTCAGCTACACAAGAACATGCCCTTGATGGCCTTCCCTCATCATAACACAACAAGTACCTTCTTGGCCTCTGGCGCAGGGCTATTAGAAGGAGATCTGGAAAGTATCCAGGAAGGCAGAAATACGGGACCCAGAAAGACTTCTGCTCACTCCACAACCTCGTGTGATTCTGCTCCTTGGTCTTCTTCTGATTCTGATAGACTCAAAAATGTGGCCACGTATCCTTCCGTCCAAGAAGAGGAAATCTTTGAAATAACTGATGAGTTTCAAGGAACCAACTGTGATGCCAAAGTCAGGCATAGGGAAGAGAAGGGAGAAGAAATCAATGAAAAGGGCACAGGCCCTACGTTTAAAGATATCTTCTCCTGGGTTGACCCAGAAGGAGAAACAGCAGAAAGCACAGAAGACTCATCCTTAAGCTTTCATATGGTCATGGAGAATTCTCTGGGCAAGAGTTCCATGCCGACATGTGGCTCTTTCACTCCTAATGGGTCTGTTCAAAACCGTGACTCAGGAAAGGGTGGTGGCTCCATCGCAGAACAGGACATCGACCCTGATGCCTCCACGGTGGATGAGGAGGGGCAATTGCACCAAATGCTGGACAGCACGGATGCTCACTCCACAAGTGGGTGGGGCTCTCATAGATCATGTGCCCTGAGGCAGCTGCCTGGTCAGAGGGCCAAGACCCCCAATTCCTCTGTGAGCAGTAATATCTCTTTTGCTGTCCTCAGCGAGGACTGCACCACCACAGAGGAAGGAAATGAACCTGGGAGCATGCTCCACTGCAGCCAGAACTCCGCCTCATCCTCAGCATGGTGGTTGAAATCACCTGCTTTTTCCAGCGGTTCTTCTGAGGGGGAAAGCCCGTGGTCCTATCTGAATTCCAGCGGAAGTTCTTGGGTTTCATTGCCAGGAAAGACAAGGCAAGAGGTCCTGGAGGCTCGCACCTTGCAACTTGATGACTTTGAAAAACTCTTGGCAGGAGTGAGGCATGATTGGCTGTTCCAGAGGCTGGAGAATACAGGAGTTTTTAAGCCCAGTCAGCTCCAACGAGCACACAGTAAGTACAACATTTTGAGTCAGTGCATGCTCAGGAAGCATCTATGGTGGAACCCTCTGAGGGGCTCATTTAAAGCTCATGAAAGATAGAGACCCCCTGATACCCTTTGTGAGTTCACAGAGAAATATATACTTCAGGGGTCTCCCCTACTCTGTGTGTGATGGACTCTTTGTGCAACAACAGTGAGGCTCAGGCTCAGGCTGCCTCACACACCTCACTTCTAAGGACACATGAGACAGTGTGGGAATCTTAGGGGACTCAGGCACAGCTGTCATTCAGGGTTCGAAACAACTCTGGATGCTGTCTCATCCACGCAGCATCTTCTCCATTGCTTCTCAGTCTGGATAACATATTATCCACTCAGCCAGCATCTATCTTCTTCAATTCTCTTTACCAACCATTCAAATTCTAAGGGGACAGAGTTTGACCTAGCTAAATATAATCCTTCTAATGGGCAGAGATTTTCATACCTGTCCACATAAGTGGTTTCTTTCCAGCCAATGGGTTAGTCAGATGCCGCCTTGTCCTAGTTCTTTCACGCTGCTATCACAAAATACCACCAACTGAGTAGTGTATAAAAACAAAATTTGTTTCTCATAGTTCTGGAGGCTGGAAGCCCAAGATCAAGATACCAGCAGATTCAATGTCTGGTGAGGGTCAGCTTTCTGGTTCATTGACAGCAACTTTTCTCTGGGTCCTCACATGGTGAAAGGGGTAAGGGTTCTCTCCGGGGTCTATTTTTTAAGGGCACTAATCCCATTCAGGAAGGCTCCACCCCCATGACCAAATCACCTCCTAAAGTCATCACCTTGTGGGTTAGTACTTCAACATATGAATTTGGGGAAGATACTAATATTCAGACACAGCACCCCAACTATTGCAATCAGCTGCTACTTCTTGCTTAAGAAACAGCCCAAGGCCACTGCCCATAGTATGAAGCCCAGGCTGGAGAGCCACTAGCAGTCAATGTGTCTAACACAGCTTTAAAGTGGTGTGGAAAGTGAGAGGAAGATAGGAGACTCTTCTCTTAACCCAGAGAATCACATCATAATGCCCTCTCAATATGCAGAAGAATTAGAGAAGAATTAGAGAAAAAGACCATTACAAAGTATATCTCAGAAGAAACAGACTCTGTAGATTGCTAAGTACTGGATACTAAAATAGTAGTTATCAACCTTGGCACCACAAGAGAATCTCCTGGACACCTTCTAAAAACCTCCAGTGCCTCACCCCAGAGGTTTCCATCTATTAGGTCTGGGATGTAGATCCAAGCATCAGTATTTCTTATGAGCTCTCCAGTGATTCCATTTAAAGCCCGTGTTGAGAGCTTCTGCTTCAAAGTATCCCAATGTTTTGCTTGCAACCTTGAAGTCAGACTAGAATACAGATCATGTTGTCACAAAAACAGCAACGTTTTCCAGTAATAGACTGTTCTTACTATGAGAGTCTTCAATTTTAGAATCACATTTCTTAGAGTTAGGTTGCTGCTTGCTTTATTGTTGTGTGCCAAACTACATGTGAATAAGCACAATGGGGAAAGCAAGGCCCAAAGCTGCCAAAACAGAGCAATGATATACTTCCTTCTTCCATCTTCTCTCAATTCAATACCCTTCTTATGTGTCTACAAAAACCCCACCTTTTATTTCCATTTCAAGCTTCTCTGATTGAGACAGACACCCAACTGGTCACCATTTCCCCCAGCTCACAGTCATCCCTTCCCCAAACCTATGGATTTATCTTTTTTTAATTTTCTTGAATATTTTATTGGAATTACTTTGATTAAACCAGATATACTTGCATAAAACAAAGTAAATATAACAAGTTCTCTGTACTCGACATGCCCCCAAATTTCTAGACAATTTCCCTCCTCAATAAGTTGACAGCTGCTCACACAGGTTAATATAGGAAAGGTATGAGTTCCTAGGATTTGCCAAACACAAGATATAGGACATCTTTTTTGTCAGCAAATTCCACAGCAACTAAGGAGTAAGGGCATGGCTTTCCTTCTGTCACAGTCTAAAGATTAAGTTGCAGGAACCACTATCTGGGCCTCACAGCCATCTCAACCGCATGTCCCCAAGGAGGTAAAATCCAAACTGTAGGCCTTCAGTCATCCAGTCTAGTGCAGAATCTCTGTGAGGAGGTATTGCCCCTGGCTGGGCTTCAAGAGCTCTCGTTTTTTATCCAAGGATAACACAGTGATAGACATCTTAAAAATTTCTGATGGAAAAGTAAGACACGAGAATAAAATATCAGTATAAGGTTCCTAGTCACAAATTTCTCGCCGAGCCTAGATGTAGGGATCCCAGCTGAGGGTGTGGTCAGGGGTTTATCTTAAGTATTTTCTTATCTTTCCTTTCTTTCATTTTTTAAAAAATATTTCTTGCAGTTTATTTTGTTTGTTCAAAGATTAGACACTGAAATAAAGATAGAAAATGCTTACAAACAAAATGGGTAGTAACATGAATTAGGTAGTAGTCATAAATATATATTATATAATATATTTTTATATATATTCAAAATAGAAAAAGTTATTTTAAAAAAGACAACTTCAAAACTTGTGTCTTACAGTATTTACATAGTCTAAATTTTCATTCCAAAAGATATTGTTCTGTGCTTAAGAAATATTTACATTTTTTTTTCTTTTTTTTTAAACATATTTTTTATTTTAAAATTGTGGGGTACAGTTAAGGGTTAGTTTTACAAATATGCATCGTTCAGGCACCTTTGCTGATAAGGGGTGTCTCCCTGTCCCCAGACAGATATTGACTACCGTAAGTCCCACCTCCCTTCCCCTCCCTGCCCCCCCATAGTTTCCCGCCACTGTCAATCCTTTTCTTACAGTATTACAATAGATGTTCAAGGTCCACTTATGAGTGAGAACATGTGATACTCAGATCTTTGTTTCTGTGAGAGATCACTCAGTATTATACACTCTAGTTCCATCCGGTTGCTGGGAAGTTCATGATTTTGTTCTTTTTTATGGCTGTGTAATATTCCGTCATGTATATGTACCACATTTTTAAAATCCAGT
>CAUYQG010147097.1:0-33513 GCA_963574415.1 Tarsius wallacei | reverse complement strand
CCTGGGCAAGCAAGACCTCATCTCTACAATAAATCAAAAAATTAGCCGGGCGTGGTAGCGCGCACCTGTAGTTCCAGCTACTTGGAAGGCTGAGGCGGAAGGATCGCCGGAGCCCAGCAGGTCGAGGCTGCGGTGGCCGGGAGCGGCCACTGTACTCCAGTCTGGGTGACAGAGTGAGATTCCAACTCAAAAAAAAAAAAAAAAGAAAAATGACAGAAAACACTCAAGACGAGGAAGGAGAGTGAAACAAGTCGCATTGATTGGCTGGTAGACTGCAAAGGTTTCTCAATGCAAAAAATAAAGAGATAAATAATCCACATAATCACCATAGACTCTTGATATCCTAGCCATGGAAGAGCCCCTTGACCCATAGGGGCCCGAGACTAACATAGTGAGCTGTCTTGAGGCCAAGAGATGGCATTGCTCTAGAGAAGGAGAACATGCTCAGTTGCACACACACTCCTAAATCCTACGCAGCTACAATAAAGTAATATTTTAAAGGTCTACCCTCCACCAGAGTGTACAATGCCCTTGAAGCAAACAGTCCCTGCATTTCCCCATCCCTGGAACATTTCTGACTTTCTTTCTCACAGCCTGGCACTGCTGCTAGCTGTTGCTGTCTAGGACAAAGAATGAGCAACAGGCAGTGATCCCATTGCCCTCAGTAACAGGGCCACTGTGCACTTAAAAGCACCCTGAAGAAAGGTTATCCCATTTATAGTAGCCACCTGGGACCCCAGTTGCCTGTTTATGAATGGCATCACTAAAAGTAACCTCGACTTTCCCAACAACAGGAATGCAGTGTAGCCACTGCTACCCCTATCAAGGAATTCCACTGGGGGTCTGAGGTTCACCCCATTCCTGCCTACCACAGCCAGTGCCAGGACACACTGCCAAGGGAACTAAGGACAGGTCTGCTCTACCCAAAACTATCTCTCCAGTGACTGAGCAAATCATAAGGGATGCTGGAGTTTACTCTGCCCCATGCACCATCATTGGCATCTGGGCATTCCTCCCAGTGTCTTGAGGATAGACCCAGCCAACCTGCTACTATGAACATAAATGATCACCAACATACACCACCTGCAGGTCTTGGGACTGGCTCAGCCACCACCGACACCACCATAGACCACTTGTGAGCCACAGGACTGTCCCACAACTGCTACTCCCATTGCCCACACCATGTCTGCTGCACAGGGCCCCCAAAACACACCCATCACTGCAATTGCTGGCTTTGAGAAAACTGCATGGAAACCCAAAAATCTGCCTTTCTAGACCTATTAACATGTCTGCCAGTGTAACCCACCCTGGAACTCAAGGCAGACTCATCCTACCACTGCTACCACTAAATACTGAAGACTGGCTCACCTGATAGCTCAATCCGAAGCAAAACTTTACTAAAATCTCCACTACAAACCAGACCCTAAACCAGCAAGGAAATCACAAACACTAAGCTGACATTGTTTATAGCTGAAGAAATTATGCAGAGACTACACTATTGTATGTATTCAGAATCAAAGCCAAAGTATTCCATTAAACCAACACCACAGATACATGGTTGAAGAAATGTCTCCCCTCTGAGAAAGCAAATCAAAAAGAATTGAAGCCAGGCTTGGTGGCTCAGACTGTAATCCCGCGCTTTGGGAGGCTGAGGTGAGTGGATTGCCTGAGCCCAAGGGTTTGAGACCCGCCTGGGCAACTTGGCAAGACCTCATCTCTACAATAAAACAAAACTTAGCTGGGTGTGGTAGCTCATGCCTGTAGTTCCGGCTACTTGTAAGGCTGAGGTGGAAGGATCGCCGGAGCCCAGCAGGTTGAGGCTGCGGTGGCCGAGAGTGGCCACTGCACTCCAGTCTGGGCTACAGAGTGAGACTCCAACTCAAAAAAAAAAAAAAAGAATTGAGAGAAACCAGTTGCACAGATATCAATGGAGAAACATAAGAAACATGAAAAAGCAAGGAAAAGGGACACATCCATAAAATCAAACTAATTCCTTAAAAACACATCCCAATGAAGAAATTTATAAAATCTCAAGCAACAATGCAAAATAATGATGTTAAATGATACAAGATAATTCAGAATGACAATTAAAAGATGACTAAAAAAGTGAGGATATAAATGAGAAATTTATCAAGGAGACATATATCATTTAAAAACACACAAAAGTGCCTGAGACTAAATAATTTATTTAAGAAAGCACAAAATACATTTGAATACTTAAAATATATATTACATCTAGTGGAAGAAGGGCTCTTAGTCCTTGAAGACAAGTCTTTTAAAATAATCTAGTTAGACAATTTTTTTAAAATAAAAAAATCTAAACAGTACATGACATATGGGACATCATAAAGTGACCAAATGTTATAGTTTTTGATGTCCCAGAAGGTGAAGAGAAAACAAAAGATATAGAAAACCTATTTGATAAAATAATAGCTGATAACTTTCTTAGTCTAGCAAGAGATTAAGGCATCTCAGAGATCCTCAAATAGATAAAATTCAAAAATGTCTATTCCATCACACATCATACTTAAACTATCAAAAGACGAAGAGAAAATTTTACAAACACAAAAAGAAAAATGTCTGCTCACATATAAGGAAACTCCCAAAAGACTAACAGATTTATCAGCAGAAATAGGGCAAAATGTGAATTATCCTCAAATTGCTGAAAGAAAAAAAAAACTGCAGCTAAGAATCTTATATTCAGCAAAGTAATTCTTCCCATGTAAATAAGTAATAAACATTGCCCTAGATAAGCAGAAGCTGAGGGCAAGTCCCCAAAAAAATTTTAGGAGGTTTCTACATGTGAATAGGAAAAAACAATATTTACTGTTATATAAACACACAGAAGTATAAAACGCACTTGTAAAGCAAGCACACAAAGGAGTAAGAGAAAGAACTCTAATGCTATCACTACAGAAAACCACCAAATTGCAATTATAGAAGCATGAGATAAAAAAGAAACAAATGACAAGAAAACAGAAATCAATTAGTAAAATAAGTATAAGCCTTCACATGGCAATAACAACCTTGAACATAAATGGCTTAAAATTTATACTTAAAAAATAGACTGGCTGAATGGATAACAAAACATGATCTAACGATATGTTGCACACATAAAACTCATTTCACCTGTAAAGATAAATATAGACTAAAATTACAGGGAAGAAAAACAACATTCCATTCAAACTAAAAAACAAAAAAAAAATGAACAGGAGTAGCCATGCTTATATAAGATTTTAAAAAGCAATACAAAATAATAAAAAGACAAAAAAGTCATTACGTGATAATGAAAGAATTGATTCAGCAAGAAGATATAATAATTAAAAAACATATATGCACCCAACACCAGAGCACTCAGACATATAAAGCCAATATTGTTAGATTTAAAGGGAGAGACAGACTCCAATACTATAATACTTGGGAACTTCAACACCTTGGTCTCAGCATTAAACAAATCATTTAGACAGAAAATTAACAAAAAAACATTGGATTGAAAGTGCACATTTGACCAAATGGATATAACAAATCTTTACAGAACATTTTATCCAACAGCTACAGAAAACACATTATTCTCATTAGCACATGGAATATTCTCTGGGAAAATCAAGTGGTAAGACATAAAATATTCTGAACAAGTAGTTTATATCTCAGTTCTTATCAGGTATCTTCTCAGTCCACTATGGAATAAAACAAGAAATGAATAGTAAGAGGAATGTTGGAAATGGCATAAATACATGGAAATTAAACAACATGCACCTATATGTCCATTGATGTCTAAGATGAAAATTAAGAAAAAATTTTTTAAAAATTATTGGAACAAAAGAATATCAAAACACAACATATAAAAACTATGGTATACTGTAAAAGTAGTGTCAATTGGGAATTTTATAGCAATAAGCATGTACATCAACAAGTGACAAGATTTTAAATAAACTATCTAAATATGCCCCTCAAGGAATTAGAAAAGCAAGAATAAATTAAACCCCAAATCAGTTAAATAAATAAATAGATAAATATCAGAGCAAAACTAAATGAAATACAAATTTTAAAAAATTGGTTAACCAATTCATCTTTGACAAAGCCTCCACCAACAGCCACTGGGAAGAGGGGAACCTACTCAATAAATGACACTGGGAAAACTGGCTGACCACATGCAGAATAATGAAACAGGATCCCTACCTATCGCCATACACAAAAAATCAACTCTAAATGGATCAAAGACTTAAATGTAAAATCTCATAGTAGAAGAATCTTAGAAAACGCAGAAGACACCCTTACAGAAATAGGAATAGGCAACCAATTCCTAATCAAAACCCCAAAAGCCCATGATATAAGAGATAAAATAGACACGTGGGACCTCATTAAACTGAAAAGCTTCTGCAAAGCAAAATAAAACATTAAGAGAGTGAGGAGACAGCTCACAAATGGGAAAAAAAAGTTTGCCAACTGTATTTCTGACAAAGGTCTAACATCCAGAATCTACAAGGAACTCAAATGTGCTGAAAGGAAAATAAAACAAACATTCCTATTAAAAAAGTAGACCAAGATGAATAGACACTTCTCAAGAGAAGACATACAAGCAGCCAACAGATACAAGAAAAAATGCTCAGACACACTAATCATCAAAAAAAATGCAAATCAAAACCACACTGAGGCACCACCTAACTCCAATCCAGGTGGCCACCATTAATAACTCAAAAAACAACAGATACAGGAAAGGATGTGTAGAAAAGAGTACACTTCTACGCTGTTGGTGGGAGTGTAAACAAATACAACCTCTGTGGAAAACAGTGTGGCAATTTCTAAAAGACCTAAAAATCGTCTTTCCATATAGCCCAGCAATCCCCCTACTGGGAATATACCCAGAATAACTCAAATCTTTCTACAAAAAAAGATACCTGTGCCCACATGTTTATTGCAGCACTACTCACAATAGCAAAAACATGGAACCAATTGTGCTACCCGTTGAAAATAGGCTGGATTAAAAAATATGGTACATTACATGACAAAGTACAAAACTATGAACTTCACAGAAACTTGGACGGTTTTAGTGTCTATCATACTCAGCGATCTATCATAGAAACAAAGAACTGAGTACCTCATGTTCCCACTCATAAGTAGACCTTGAACATTTATCAGAATATGATATGAAAGGGATTGACAGTAGTGGGGCACTGTCAGGGAAGGAGGGACACATTACAGCAATAAGGATACTTGATCCCAAACCAGGCGAAGTGAGAACCAATGATTGGCCCAAACTTCATCTGTACATATATACCCAATCCTGTATTGTACTTCACATCTTTAAAATAAAATAAAATATGCTTCCAAGAAAAAAAAGATTGGTCAGTGAAATGTGAAATTAAAGATGGTTATTTGAAAAGATGAACAAAATAAATAAACATATAGCTAGACTAACTAAGAGAGTGATCATCATTAAATAAGATAAGAAACAAACAAAACACATTAGAAGTGATACCATATAAATACAAAATATAAAGAGACTATTATGAACAAACTGGAGAATCTATAGAAAATAAATATATTATTGGACAGATAAGACCTATTAAGATTGAATCAGAAATAAATAGAAAACCTGAAAGACAAATATCAAATAATGAGATTCAATCAGTGATATAAAGGCTACCAACAATAACAGTTCAAGACAAGAGGCTTTGCTGCTGAATTCTAGCAAACTTTCAAATACAAACCAACTCCAATTCTCTTCAAACCATTCTAAAAATTTAAAGAACAAATTTTCCCAACTTATTCTATAAGACCAGCACTACCTTGATAGCAAAACCAGATAAGAACACAATAAAGCAAGATAAATGAAAACAAACAGAAACTATAGTGCAATATCCTGATGTACACCCATTTTCCTATGCTTTAAAAAAAAAAAGTTCTGTAAATTCTAGCCAAAGAAATGAGGTAAGAAATGAGGTAAGAGAAATAAATAAAAGACATCCAAATCTAAAAAGACGAAGTCAAACTGTGCCTTTTCGCAGATGACATGCTCTTATATTAAGAAATACTTAAAGACTGCACCAGAAAATTTTTAGATCTGATACATACGTTTTAGTAATGTTTCAGGGTACAAAATCAATATACCAAATAAGTATCATTTCTATACACCAATAATGAACTAGCTAAGAAAGAAATCAAGAAGGCAATCATATTTACAAAAACTACAAAAAATATAATACCTAGGAATAAATTTAGCCAAAGAGGTGAAAGACTCTACAAGGTGAACTATAAAACTGTGATGAAAGAAACTGAAGAGAGTGCAAACAAATGAAAAGACAGCCCATGCTCATGGAATGGAAGAATTAACATTGCTAAAGTTACGATGAGAAGGGAGTCCAAAAATAAAATAGAATTCTTATTTTTTTGCAGTATGGGCCCCTTGAAGTACTGGCTTCCTTTGCTACATAAAAAATGTTCTAGGAACCCGTCTGCATCAGTATGCCAGCTAGCATTGCTATGAGAGGCTGCTTTTGGCTTCAGCTATTTTTTTTTCTTTGAGACTCTTTCAACGTGTTTGCCCACTTCATGATGGATGATTTATGAACCCACCTGCACACATTGTGCTGAGTGTTCAACAGTTTTTGACTAAAACCAGAATTACCCCTATGCTGCACCCTCCATATTTATCCGATTTTGCCCTGAGTGACTTTTTTTGTTTTCCCAGATATAAATGTCCTCAAAGGGAAACTTTTTTTGCCAATGTGGAAGAAGTTAAACAAAAAATGGCAAGAACCATTTTTAGCAGTGGAAAAAGCATCTCGATAGGTGTATTACATCAAACAAAGAGTACTTTGAAGTTTAAACATGTAAGAATAAATACATAATTTTGTTAATGAGTAAGTTCTGGGTTTTTTGTGTCCTTCCTCATATATTACTCCCCCCAAAATTCTACATATTCTTTGCAGTCTCAGACAAAATATCAATGTCATTTTTTGTAGAAATAGAAAAAAATCCTAAAAATATGGAACCACAAAACAGTTTAAACAGCCAAAGCAATCCTGAGCCAAAATAACAAAAGTGGAGGCATTACACTACCTGACGCTGAAATATGTTGCAAAGCTGTAGAAAACAAAGCAATATGATATTAGTATAAAAATAGACATATAGTCCAATGAAACAGAATAGAAAACCAAAAAAGAAATTTATGTATTTAAAGCCAACTGATTTTTAATGGAGCCAAGAACTTACATTGGGGGAAATTAAAGTTCTTTAATAAACATTGCTGAAAATTTGGATATTCATATGAAGAAAAATAAAAGTGGACTTCTATTTCTCATCGTATACCAAAAAAAATCTACACAAGATGAATTAAAGACCCAAATATAGGTCCTGAAACTATAAAACTCCTAAAAGATAACATAAAGGAAACTTCAGACTACTGGTATAAGCAAAGATTTTACGATTAACATCTTAACACAGGCAACAAAGCCAAAATTAGACTCATGGGACTATAGCAAACTAAAAAGTTTCTGCACAGCAAGTGAAGCAATCCACAAAGTAGAAAAGACAATTTGCTGAATGGGAAAAAATATTTGCAAAGTATTCATTTGACATGGGACTAATATCCAGAATATATGAGGAATTCAAACAACAGTTTTAAAAAAATACCATTTAATAGTGAGCAAATGACATGAGTAGACACTTCTCAAAAGAAGACATACAGATGGCCAACATCATCAGGAAAATACAAATCAAAAACACAAGGAGATAATACCTTACCTTGGTTAGAATGGCTATTATTAAGAACCCAAAGAGTAACAGATGCTGGTGAGGATATAGAAAAAAAGACATTCTTATACACTGTTGATGGGAAAGTAAATTAGTACAGCCAAATGAAAAACACTATGGTGATTTCTTAAAAAAACAAAAAAGGAAAGAAAGAAAAAGAAAAACAACTAAAAACAGAACTACTGTACTATTTAGCAATTCTACTACTGTGCAGTTATCCAAAGGAGAAGAAATTGGTATATCAAAATGACACCTGCACCTCCATGTTTCTTGCAGTAATATTCCCAATAGCAAAGATACGGAGTCAACCTAAGTATCCATGAATGAACAAATGCATAAAGGAAATTGGTATATATACACAATGGAAACTATTTAGCCATAAATATAAGTAAATCCATGTCATTTGCAGCAACATAGGTGGAATTGGAGGTCATTGTCTTAATTGAAATAAGCCAGGCACAGAGAGATAAATATCACATGTTCACACTCAACAACCAAAAATTTGATCTCTTGGAGGCAGAGAGTAGATGATAGATACCAGAGCATAGGAAAGATGTGTGGGATGGCGGCATTATAAAGGAGGCTGGTTATTGTGTTACAAAACATGCAGCTAGAAGAAATAGTTCTAGTGTTCAATAGCAAAGTAGGGTGACTATAGTCAATAATAAGATCTTGTATACCTCAAAACAGATAGTGAAGAGAGCTAGAAATGTTCCCAACATGTAGAAATGATAAATACTCGAGGTGATGGATACGTTAAATACCCTGACATGATCATTACTGATTCTATGCATGTAACAAAATACTACATTGAGAACTAAACTTGACCTTTTTTGTTGTTGTTCTCTTATCCAGATTCTTAACTAAGAGGCTTGGGGAGTCACACCTGATAAGCACTAACCAGATGGGGTTTTATTACCCTATTACCCTATATACTAAAGTTTGTTTCCCAGCCTGACTCTAGCATAACATCACATAACAAATACAGAAGGAAATTAAAGTATTTTATGGTTCTGCAAAGCCATTTCTTGGAGACTTCCAGACTCTGGGAACCATACTTACCTATCCTCTCTGAAGTTAGTCATATGTAGGACTTCATCTACATATCAACATACCTGGAGTTTTCTGCCCGTTTATGTCAACAAAACATCTCCTCTATTGATTTCCAAAATTCCTTAGGTAGAAACTACAAATTACCAGTCAAGAAATATATGAATTTTCCTATGGCCTGCAAGCCTCCACTTGGAAACATCCCTCTATCCCAGGCCATACCAATGAAAATCTCACATGTATTGATTTGTGGTTTTTGTAACTTCTGTTTTTTCTAAATTGTTTATAATCAAGTCACCATTCAACCACAATGAACACATTCTCAGGACCTTCTGAGGATGGATGTTCTCAGGCCAAAGGTCACGCATATTGGCTAGAATAAACCATCTTAAAATATTTCACAGAGTTTGGTATCCTTTCATCAACAACATGTACTCCATAAATATGTATATATATTAAGTATTAATAACAGAACAAGTGAATTTATAAGCAGATATATTGATGTTAACAAATACTTTAAATAATTTTATGAGAATGAACAATTACATTTTTTCTGTGTTACCCTGTATAACAACACTAGAATAACTGGGCAGATTTTAAGAGGAAGTAAAATGTGGTTGCATAAAATGCAAAATTTTCTTATAGACCAAACTATTAAAAATAGTATGGATTTTTTTGAGAGCCAATGAGTTCCTCCTAACTGGAATTGCTTAAGCTAAAGATGAATGAGGAAGTGTTGAGTTTCCTCGGATATATTTTATCAATATATACCTGCTTTAGTTCTTGGATTGGTTAATTCAATCAAGAATTACATACATGCTAAGAGTCAACTAACTCAAGAAACTTACTGACAATAATGTTTTGATATCACTGACAAGTCTTAGGTTTTAAATAATTTTCAAGCAAAAGTAGCTAAGGGCCCAGCAATTAGATATAATAAAGCTCTGTTAATATTTCATTTTTCTATGACTCATCTGAGCAGTAAAATAGATTCTCTGACATAAATATTACATAGAAAATGGAGATCAGCTCACAAAATTATTATAGGTAACACTTAGCCAACTGAAAAGAGGATGCCATAAATACAGTTTTTCATACTTCTTTTTTAAAGTTGCTCTTAATATGATAAAAATGAGGGTAAAAGTGAACCACTGGTTTCAATGTTTTTCTCCAATAATATTCATATAAAATTGTCTCAGTTTTCTAGTAAGAAAATATTCTTTTCTCCTTGCAATGTCTATGGGGATTTTTGTTTTGTTTTCTTTTGTTTTTGGTCTCATAGAGAAATAATAAAATTTAAATTCCTATTCCTGGAATATAGCTGTAACTGTAATGCTTGAGTCACCATTTAGACCATTTTAAAGTGTATAATTCAAGTAAATTTTAGTACCTTCACAATTTTGTGCAACCATCATCACTATTTAATTTTATAATATTTTTGTCACCTCCCCCACAAACCCCATACCTCATTAGGTAGTCAATCCTCATTCATCCCTCTTTACAAACATGTTGTTTGTTTGTTTGTTTTTTGACTTGGAGTTTCACTCTGTCGCCCAGACTGGAGTGCAGTGGCACGCTCCTGGCCACCGCAGCCTCGACCTGCTGGGCTCCAGCGATCCTTCCGCCTCAGCCTTCCAGGTAGCTGGAACTACAGGCACGCGCTACCACGCCCGGCTAGTTTTTGATTTATCGTAGGGACAAGGTCTCGCCAAGTTTCCCGGCGGATCTTGAACCCGTGGGTTCAGGCAATCCACTCTCCTCAGCCTCCCAAAGTGCTGGGATTACAGGCTGAGCCACCGAGCCCGGCCTTTTACAAACATGTTAACCATTAATCAACTTTCTGTCTCCATAAATTTGCCTATTCTAGATATTTCATACAAATTGAATTATATAATATGATGTATTTTGTGTCTGATTTCTTTTACTCAGCCTCGTGTTTTGAAGTTTATTCATATTGTACTTTGTCTTTTTATGACTGAATAATATTTCATTATGCAAATATAGTATATTTCATCGGTTTGTAAACATTGTTTCTACCTTTTGGCTATGGTGATGAGCACTGCTATGGATATGCAGGTACACAATTTTATTTTAACATATATTTTCAATTCTTGAGTACCATATGAATTATCTAGGGCTGTACCATAAACCAGGTAGCTTATGCGACAAACCTTATTGCCTCAAAGTTCATGTTGTCAGTAGTATTGAATCCTTTTGAGACTTATGAAGAATAATCTGTCCCATGCCTCTCCCCTAGAATCTGATGATTTACTGGCAATCTTTGGCATTTATTGGTTTATAAAAGCATCATCCTGGTCTCCATCATCATTTTTACATTGCATTCTCCCTGTGGGCATGTCTGTGTCCAAAATTATTCTTCTTATAAATATGCTAATCATATTGGATTAGAAACTACCTTAATAGATTCATTTTTACTTGGTTATCTCTGTGAAGACTCTATGTTCAAATGTCACATTCTGAGGTACTGGGCATTAAGACTTTGACCTAGGTGTATGCTTAGGAGTGAAAATGCTAATTCATATGATAGTTGATTAATATTTTGAAGATTCACCAGTAATGCATGCAAGTTTCACTTTTTCCTGTCTGTTTTTAGCACTTGTTACTTTCCTTTTTCAAATATTTACAATCCATATTTGTCACTTTTTATAACATTGCATACAGATGAAATCAATCTCATATACAAATGATAGTGTCAATATGATATTATCAATAGTGGAAAATATAGAATCAATCTATGACAGCTTATGCATTACTGTTTGAAGGTTAGTATTTTTCAGACTTTTTATATGCAAATTAGCCTGCAGAAAATTAGTCAACAGTTATTTCTTTTCCCAACAATATAATTATATCATTGAGTGGTTAAAAATAATTACTGATAAAGTTATGACTCATTTAAAAATTATCACACTCCCAATTCTCTTTGATGATTGCAAAAACTTGCAACATGGGATTTTCTATGTGAGCATGTCTTATTGATATGAATCTTTTTTGATTGTGGATTTCCATATATTTCTTAGAAGGGTATGAGCAAACCTAATTAGTTTCTTCCCTAGATTTTATTTAAGCTCTACTAATACACTCTCCTGTATTATACAAAGTTAATAAAAGTAATATGAAAGTTAAGGCCATTCCTATTTAATCCTTCTTGTATAAGACTTCTGGCCACGGGGAACAGGGAGTTGTTTTATATTAATATAGACATTACTTTTGGGCGATGAAACACAATGTTAACATCAGTGTGAGGAAGTAGATACGTTGGAACTTGGAACTTGGTTCATGATTTTTTTTTAAGAGTTGGAGTCTCCGTCACCCAGGCTAGAGGGCAAAGGCATACTCACGGCCACCCCAGCATCTACCTGTTGGGCTCTGGCGATCCTTCCACCTCAGCCTCCCAAGTAGCCGGAACTACAGGCGTGTGCTACCGCGCCAGGCTAATTTTTTGATTTATTGTAGAGACAAGGTCTCACCATGTAGTCCAGGCTGGTCTTGAACCCACGGTCTCAGGCAATCCTCTCACTTTGGCCTCCCAAAGCGCTGGGATTACAGGTTTGAGCCACCGCGCCCCACCTTGGTTCATGATTTTAAATAGTGTACCATATTTTATGTTCAACTTTACAGTTAACAAATATATAAAGACAATATTTCAACTTATGTGGAGCAAAATCTATTTTGCCCTTAAATCCAAATGATGAACAGATGTCATCAGGAAATGGGAATTTATCATGATAAATCTCCCTCAAATGCAATATTTAATTCTGTGAGAAATATACGCTCCCCTTATGCTGTACAAGTAGTTATTAATAAGACTGTCCAACACATAAGAGACATATTTTCTCAAACACAAGGAAGATAAAAGGACAATCTATATTGCTGAAATTCTGTTGCATAACCTTATTTTATAAGAAAACATTGCATTATACATGTAGCATATCTTTGAAACTTTTGGAACGTTCATTTTTAAAGAATATTTGCAAGTTATTTATTTTTAGTATAGCAAAAAGGCTTTAGAAAAATTGTATATTTATGTGTGTATATATGTATAGGTATATATGTTAGTGAGTTTGGTAGGTAAAGCTCAGTGAGTTCATTATAAAAATAACATGCTGAAAAATTTAACCAACATATAATGTCCAAGGAAAGCTATGGATTACTTAAGTCATGGAAGAAAATCTACCAGAAGTCTTGAAGATGCCAAGCTCTTTCCAAAAGCAAGTTTGAGAGAAAATGTCTCACCCAACAAGTTATTTTTTATGTATGTATGAAACAATATTAAAAATGCATCCTACTAATTCATTTTTAAGATTCAGAAGCACTTCCATTACAGGTTTTTATATTATATTTTAGTTAATCAGATAACATATAAGGAAAACAAGACTATTTTCAAGGTATTAATTCTATTACTTCTCTGGTATTTCCCTTTTCCTTTTCATTTCCAATAAGCTAAACTTCTTATTTTTTTTTCAATGTTGGGCTCCTCAAAGACAAATGAATTCCACTTCTTTTACTTGACCAATAAAATAGATTGTGGAGTTTTCACTTGTGTCATGTGAGTTCTCAAAATGTTTTAGATTTTGTAGTATTTTGAATTTTGGATTTTTGGATTACGGATGTTCAACATACACTTAGGATTAAATTTAACAAGAGAGGTGAAAGATATGTACACTGAAAACGACAAAACGTTTAAAAAATTAAAGAAGGCACACATAAAAGAAAATGTAACCTGTTTTTATGAATTGCAATAATTAGTATAGTTATAATGGCCATACTATCCAAGGTGTTTTACAGATTTAATGCAATGACTTTCTAAATTTCAATGACATCTTTCACAGAAATTGTAAAAGAAACCATTAAAACTACATTAAACCACAGAAGTCATCAAATAGTCAAAGGAATCTTGAGTAAGAAGAACAAAGCAGAAGGTATCAAGTTACTTGATTTCAAAATATACTACAAAAATATAGTAAACTCAACATTATGACATTAGCATAAAGAGAAACATAGATCAATGAAGTAAGATAGAGGTCCTCAAAATAAATACACACATTTACAGTCAAATGATCCTCGACAAAGCACCAAGAACACAAAATTGGAAAAGGGTAGTCAACAGAGTCATAAGGCATCCTACAAAATGGGAGAAAATATTTGTAAACCATATATCAAAATATATAAGATATTCTACAATTCAGTAGCAAAAAAGTGTGAACTATTAACCCAATTAAAAATGAGCAAAAATGAGAAGTCACTTCTTTAAAGGAGACATTCAAATGGCAAATAAGTATGATGAAAAGATGCTTAGTGTTTCTAAGCATTTAGAAAATATGAACTTAAGCCTAAATGATATATTACCTCACACCTGTTGTGATGACTATTTTAAAAACAAAAACACTTATTTCGCTTAGAATAATATCCTCCAGTATTATCCACTTTGTTGCAAATGGCAGAATTTTCTTATTTTTTATGGAAGAAAAATATTTCATTGTATCTATCTTTACCTATTTATCATCTATCTATATTTTATCCATTCATTCATCTATGTACAGTAAGGTTTTTCCCTATATTTTCACTATTGTGGATAATACTGCAATGAACATGGGAGTTCAGATATACTCTCAAGATACAATTTCATTTCTTTTGTGAATATAGTCAGCAAAGAGATTGCTTGAACATATATTAGTTATATTTTTAATGTTTAACAAAATTTTCATACTGTTTTTTGTAATGAGTATACTAATTTATATTCCCACCAACAGTGTGAACAAGTTTCAATTTCTCAACGTTCTTGCCATAATTTATTCTTTTTATAATATCCATCTCAAAAGGTATGAGGTAATATGACAATGTGTCTTTGATTTGCATTTTCTTGATCTTTAGTGATACCGACCACCTTTTCATACACCTGTTGACAATTTGAACGTCTTTTTTTAAAAAACTGTCTATTCCAGTTCTTTGTCCATTTTTAATTAGGTTGAGGATTTTTTTGCTTTTATGCTGTATGAGATTTTACATATTTTGAATATTAATCCATAATCTGATATATGGTTTGAAAATATATTCTTTCAATCTGTAATTTGTCTTTTGATTTTGTTAATCGTCTCCTTTGCTGTGCCGAAGCTTTGTAGTTTATTGTAGTCCCACGTTTAGTTTTGCTATTGTTGCCAGGGCTTTTGGTGTCATTAAAAAAATGATTGCTATGACCAACATTTTATCTATGTTTTCTGCTAGGAGTATTATGCTAAGTGAAATAAGCCAGATAGAGAAAAAATACTACCTAATCTCACATAGGTAGATTCCAAAAAGGCAAATTAATAAAAGGAGAAAAAATGGTGGTTAACAGTGGTCTGGGGATAAGGGGAATGAAGAGATAATGGTCAAATAATATAGAATTTTAGGTTTTTAGGATGAATATCTTCTAGAGAGCTAATGTAGAGCTTGGTAGCTATAGTTAACAGCACAATATTATATACTTGGAATTTGCTAAGAGAACAGACCTTAAGTGTTTTCAACACAAAAAAGTTTACTGTGTGAATGGATGAATATGTTCATTAACTTGACTACAGTAATTGGTTTGCCATATTTATGTAGAGTAGAGCATCATGTTGTACATCGTATATAGTTTTTATAAGCAAATTGAAATTAATAACAAAAAAACAGAAAAAAGACAAGTGTTGATAAAGGTGTAGAAAATTGGAGTCTTTATACATTGTTTTTGTGAATGCAAAATAGCAAAACCATTATGGAAAATAGTACAGCGATTTCTTTAAAAAGTCAAAATTAAACTACCATATGATCTAGCATTTCCACCTCTGTGTATTTTTCTAAAATGATTCAATTCAATCTCTCTAAGAGATAGTAACATGCTCATGTTTATAGCAGCATTACTCACAATATCCATGATTTGGAAACAACTGAATAGATAAAGGAAATGTAGCATATGCATATACATATTATGAAAAATGGAAATTCCACAATATACAACAGCACGGATGAATTCATTATGCTAAGGGAGTCTATTATTCTAATTGAAATGAGCCAGACACAGAAGAATAAATACTGCATTATTCCAATTATATGAAGTATCTAAAATATCATAGATACTCATAGATACTTCTGTATCTAAAATTTCATAGAATCAGAAATTAGAATGTTAGTTGCCAGGATCTGGGGCATGGGGAAATGAGAAGTGTCTAATCAATGAGCATAAAATTTCAATAATGCAAAATGAATAAGTTCTAGAAATCTGCTATACAGCATTGTTTCTATATTTAACAATACTGTATTGTACACTTAAAATTTAAGAGGGTAGATTTCATGTTAATTGCTTTTTACTACAGTAAAACGAATTTAATGAAAAGTAAAATAATCACTGTTATAAGTGAAAATATTATGGAAGATTTATAATCCACTTAAACTTCATTTTGAATGTATGTATCCAATTAGTAATACAGAACACAGAATCCTGCAGTAGCCCAGGGGACCTAGATTTCCAGGTAATGAGGTGAGGATATTCAGAACTTTTGCAGCTATTTAGCTATTTCATGGTATGTTATTAGCAAAGGAGACAATTTTCAGGTATGTGATGGTATCTTTTCTTTACTATTTCACTTAATTACACTCTTTCTAGCTCTGAAATTTTGAATTTCTTTGTGAGCATGGGTGCTTATGTCCATACACAAACATGCATCTTACAGATGACTTTTGATTGCATGTTCAAAACTTAGATTGTCTCTAATGTGAACACTCAGAAGGTCAAGCTTAATTTCAAAATCTTGTTGACATTTTTATACACTATTTCATTCAGAATTTTGTTAACTTTGCCATAATTTGAGAGGTAGAACTAAGATTAGTATGTGAACCTGAATAAAAATGTAAATAGCTAACATTTCTTGATTGGTTAGTTACCATTTTCAAGTCACTGAGCTTACTTAGCATTTGTGAGTATATTAGCCTACTGAATTGCTACAACACTAGGATGTAATGCGATTATTATCACCATTTTCCATATGATGAGCTAAATTTAATGAGAGTAAACAATCTGACCAGCCTGTAAGTGGGAGGTAATATTTGAAACTGCTTTTTTTCTCTGATTCCAGAGCCAACGTACTTGAGAAATATGCTATGCAATCTGATTTTAGCTCAATGCAGAAAAATTGTCTGGTAGCCAGAAGAGTTCAAAGGAGTTCAAAGAGAGGTTTTGCTCTCTCTTATTTGAAATGTTGCTGCTGAAGTTTGATGACCACTTGACAGATATAATGGAGATTAGAATATAGTACAAGTGGTAGTCTCTCCTAGTTGTGAGATTCTCTTGTTCCGTATATAAAATAAAGTGTCTGCATAGGGGACAAGGCAAAAGATGAAAATATTAGTTATTGAATTTTTCCCAGTGTGAGTTTATATTCTGGACTTCAGTCTTTGAAATTTTTAGAATCCATATTTAAGTGGAGGAATAAAAGTCCTTTCTACAGCCAATTATAATGTGATTGGATGACATCAATCTTTTGTTTTATCTTAGCCATCACTATATTTCATTGATGCAGATAATGAAAAATGAGTAAATGAACAATGCTAGGAAAAGTTCAAGAACAATAAAACAGATTCATGTGAACTATTATATCTTTTTATTACACACATATGCTAAACGTCATAACTTTTAAATAGAATATGAGACCCTTATTTGCAAAAAATTATATGCCATTATTTAAAATTTATAAAATATGTACTTTTTAACTGGGAAAAAAAAGACTACAAGGATAATACAATTCTAGTATCTACCTCTCTGTACTACTGCTTTACTTAGCAATCACTTTGCTAATAGCATTAATAGGCTATAATGAAATAACAAATAAACAGTTAATTGCTTGTAATGATTGGTTTCTTGAAGATAATTGCCTTAATGTATTCTAGAAGTTGTATGCTTCCAAGTAAGTCTTATATATGCATAAAACTTACAGCAAAATAAACACTGGTTCCTATCTTTTGATTTATAAACAAACAAATACAAGAACAAAAAACATTTACCTTATAGTCCTGTCATAAAATACACAAACTATTCTGTTTTCAATTTGCATTACACGCTGAGTGGATTACCTTTCTCTATATGGTATAAATCTTTCTATGTAGATATATAATTCAAAATAGTTGTTCAGCTCTAAAAACACCATTTTAGACTAAGATGGATGATTAATAATAAACTATTTTATTACTATATGTTTTATTAGCACTTAGGTAAAAGAGTGGTGATTGTATTTTAAACCCTACATTTAAAAGCAGTGATAATATTAGCTCAATTCCAAAAACATATTAACACAAAATGGCCCCACACTGTGAGGGGAAAAACAAAATCTGTGTTATAACACAATGCTGTTACATGTACCAAAATAAAGATACTTTGGGCCCTATAAGGTGGTCAAAGCTCATTGACTCTCCACCAAAGTTACATTTGGGTGGCAAATACATTATTTTTTACAGTGACAAAGATAGAAAAATTCTGCTTTGCTTGCATAGATAATACAGAATATTAGAAAATGTATACTTTGTTTTTTTGTTTTAAAGATGTGAGGCTCAAGTCAAGGCTAGGTATATAAGTAGTCTACATGGGAGAAGTTTGGGGCTCCCATTGTTCTCCACTATACCTTGCAAAAAGATAATACAAATTCCACTCATGAACAGCAGAAACGTTAACATTTTTCACTTTTCTCACTTGCATATATAATAGTATTACTATTACTATCATTTGAAGTTAAGAATTTACAAAATGATATTAAAAGTGAACATTTAACATTCTACTACCACAGATAAAATGAATTGGAAATTGTAAAAAATAAATATGGTTATTTTAAAAATAATTTTTATAATAGATTATTCACTGATGCTGATTATATTGACATTTTTGTACAGGTTATAATAAAAGAAATAATGATATAGTCAACACATTATCTTATATTGCGCTTCATAATATTTATGACTCATTCTAATCAAAATTTTAAGTATGCAATTTTTGTACTGTTTGCTTGTAAATACAAGAATTTTAAAAAGAAAGTTGCTGTTTAGCAAAAATAAAGTTTCAGTCATGAAAAAAGAAAAAATTCTAGATATCTGCTATAAAATATTGTACCTTCATGTAACATCCAGGATCTACAAGGAACTCAAATGTGCTGAAAGGAAAAAAAAAAAGCCCTATTAAAAAATGGCCAAAAGATATGAAGAGACACTTCTCAGAAGGAGACATATGAGCAGCCAACAGATATATGAAAAACTGCTCAACCTCACTAATCATCAAAGAAATGCAAATTAAAACCACACTGAGATATCACCTAACTCCAGTCAGGATGGCTATCATCAATAAGTCAAAAACAGCAGATGCTGGAGAGGATGTTGGGGAAAGGCAACATTACACTTTTGGTGGGAATGTAAACTAGTACAAGTTCTGTGGAAAACAGTGTGGCAATTTCTAAAAATTCTAAAAACCGAGCTTCCATAAGACCCAGCAAGCACCCTTCTGGGGATATGCCTAGAGAAACTTAAATCACTCTATAAAAAAACATACTGAGCCAGGCTCAGTGGCTCAGCCTGCAATCCCGCGCTTTGGGAGGCTAAGATGAGTGGATTGCCTGAGCCTGCGGGTTCGAGACCTGTCTGGGCAAATTGGCGAGACCTCATCTCTATAATAAATCAAAAATCAGTCGGTCGTGGTAGTGCGTGCCTGTAATTACGGCTACTGGGAAGGCTGAGGCAGAAGGATCGCTGGAGCCCAGCAGGTAGAGGCTGCAGTGACCGGGAGTGGGCACTGCACTCCAGTCTGGGCGACAGAGTGAGACTCCAACTCAAAAAAAAAAAAAAACCTGCACACACATGTTTATTGCAGCATTATTCGTAATAGCAAAAACATGGAAACAACCATGCTGCCTATCAGAAGTGGACTGGATAAAGAAAATGTGGTACATTTACATGATGAAATATGATGCAGCCATAAGGAAAAACAAAATTATGAACTTCACAGCAACCTAGATGTAATTAGAATCTATAATACTCAGTGATTTATCACAGAAACAAGGATCTGAGTACCAAATATACTCACTCATAAGTGGACCCTAAACATTTATCTCAACACTATAAGAAAGGGATTGGCAGTAGTGGGACACTGTCAGAGGAAGGGGGGCACATAAGATCATTAGGGGTACCAACACTTTACCTATAAAATGACCATTTATTTACCTAACCCTGTATTGTATCCCACATTTTAAAAATAAAAGTAAGAGAAAAAAAATGTGACTTTAGTTAGTATTACTGTTTTGTGCACTTAAAAATTTAAGATGGTAGAACTCATAAGTGTTTTTCAAGCAAAAAATATATATATATCCACACACTATAGACAAGGACATATAACACCTGTATAGTGGTTACATTGTGCAAAACATATGAATGTCTTGATTAGTTTGCTTGATAAATTTGGGGTGATTCTGTTTGTATATTGTAGAAAAATGTTAGAGAAACTCTATATAAATTTTGACTATTTCATTCCTGAAGTAAGACTTTAATTTTTTCCTAATGTGCTTCAGTTAATGCTTTAATAACACATGAATTATTTCACAAAATGTCATATTTCTTTTTTTGCCTCAGTTTCCCCATCTTTATTTTATTTTATTTTATTTTATTTTTTATTGTTTATTATGGTATTGTGGGGTACAGTTAGGGGTTAGGCATACCAAAATGCTTCGTTCAGGCACCCTTGATGATAAGAGGTGTCTCCCCATCCCCAGACAGATATTTACCACCATTAATCCCTTTGCCCTCACCCCCCCCCATAGTTTCCCACCACTCTCAGTCATTTTCTTGTGGTAACATGTTGGATGATCAAGGTCTACTATATGAGTGAGAACATGTGATACTTAGTTTTTTGTTTCTGTGAGAGGTCACTCAGTATTATGGACTCTAGTTCCATCCAGGTTGCTGCGAAATTCATGATTTCATTCTTTTTTATGGCTGCATAGTATTCCATTGTGTGTACCACATTTTTTTAATCCAGTCCTCTTTTGATGGACAGCAAGTTTGCTTCCAGGTTCTTGCTATTGTGAACAATGCTGCGATAAACATACATGTGTGAGGACGTTTTTCATCTGGGGAAACAAAAAGAAAAGCCACTTGGGGTGTGACTTGGTGAATAGAAAGGGTGGGGCATGGGAGTCATGCCGGTTTTGGGGGGTCAAAAATTGAACACTAAGCGTGGTGTGGGCAGGTAGCTCGTAAATCACCCATCATGAAATGGGTAAATACATTGAAAGAATCTCCAAAAAAAAATTCACAGAAGCTGAACACTGCCTCTCACAACCACACTAGTTGGTCCACTGATGCCGATGGATTCCTAGGACACTTACCTAGTGGGGGAAGCCTGTACCACTAGGGGGCCACTCTCCCAAAGGTAACTCTGGTTTTTTAGGTCCCTCATATATTTTTTGTAAATTTCATATAGTTGATTTTTTTAAAATTTTGTCTGACAGTCCTTTAATTGAAGCACTTGGTCCATTTGCACATATTTACTGACATTTCAGATTAAGTTGCTGTCTTATTTTGTGCTGTTTCATTTATTTTCCTTTCTTGCTTCTATTAGTTGAACATTTTTTGTTGCTATAATTTTTTCCCTGTAGTTTGAAAATTTAGTTTAAATATTTATTGAAAACTATAATTAATCAATTACTTCAGCCTTTTCCCAAGGAACTTAGAATACATTTACTCTATTGATTCCTTTGCCTGCTTATAGTGTCATTGCATGTTCATCTCACTGGTTTTTAAAACTCCACAAGACATTATTGTTTTATGCACTTACAGCTCATTCAGATTTACCCACATATTTACCATGTTGCTCCTCGTTCCCTTTTTCTTCTTTTTCCATCTAGGATTGCTGTCCTTCCATGTGACATATACACATATATCCCGAATCTCCTTGGTTTGATGATGATAGCTCTCTTTTTACTATTCTGTCTTTTTTAAAAAAAAATATTTTCACTGGATATAAAATTCTAGGTTTGCAATTATTTTCCTTTCAGCCTATTGAAGATATCATCCCACTGTCTTCTGGTTTAGCTGTTTTCTAATTGCCACTACTTTGCATGGAATCTTTCTTCTCTAGCACATTTTAAGATTTTCTCTGCCTTTGATGTTCTGTAGTTTGACTGTGTTTAGGATGGATTTGTTTTTATTTAATCTGTTTAGGAATTTATAAGCTTCCTGAATTTGTGAATTGGTATTACTTGACATTCTGAAAAATTCTCAATTTTTTTTTGTTTGGCTGATTTGCCTCCATTCTCTTTTCTTCTCCTTCTAGAACTTCCATTGCACATGTTAATCTTTCTCACTCCACCTCTCAGTACTTTTAATCTCTTTTTTATATTTTTCACCTTTTTAATCTCTCTCTGGTATATTCTGAATAATTTTTATGAGTTAGTTTTCAGTTACCTGTTTTCACCTGGCTCTAATTTAAGTTCTGACTTTTAGTTATTTTTTTTATTTCTAGAAGTTCTATTTGGTTATTTTTCAAATCAGTTCTGTTGCCTTTTACATTGCCTATTTTATGAGGATTGTTTAAGCTTGATTTTTTATCACTTATAATAATATGTGTCTAATGGTTTTAATATCTGGTCATACTGATTTGTTTTTGCTAATTCTTGCTAGTTATTATTCAGAGTATGCTTGGTTTTCCTTGTTTGCTTGCTTAATTTTGACTATATGTAGATCATTGTCCTTGAAAAAGTTACCTTGGTTAATACTCTGAGGACTAATATGAAGATGGCTTTTCCCAAAGAGAGTATGTGTTTGCTTCTGCCAAGTTTCTAGTTCTAGGACCTGTTTGGAACTATTTTAAACTAAATCAATCACTTGAGGGTTTTTTGGACCACATAGGTTGTGTCAATTTGGTCCTCAAATCTCAAGGACTGGATACAGTTTCAAGTTCTCAGAGATGGTTTGGCTTTTTGTTTTTCTTTTGCTTACTCAGTATCAAAACATCTTCCCTTATAGTAGCTGAGTATGCAGAGATGGAGAAGGTCTCTCTCTCTCTTTCCGCTTTGCCAAAGCTGACGTTTGGGGCTAGAGACATCTGCCGGGGCACGGGACAGACCCCCGACACACACACACACACACACACACACGCGCGCGCGCCACTCAGAGCAGACCTGGAAATCTCACCACAGTCACGTTATAGGGGTAGGGTGGGGTGGGGAGACCACTCTCACTGTGAGGTGGCACAAGCTGTTCAAGGGCTCCTGGGAGAATTTAGGACTTTCCACAGACCGAAACTCCTCTTTCATCAACCCCAGTCCAACGGAGATACTTGGCAGCTAGAGAACCTTGACTGCGTGTTTTAACATTTATTTTTATTTTTTATGCTTTTCATTTTAACAATAAGTTTATTTAAACAACCAGACTCTTGACTCGAAGGGGAAAACGATCCAGGATTTTTTTTTAAGGGTCATTCCTATCTACTTAAAGACAGTTTGCTACATACAAAGAGGTTATAAAATTTCCTTGGTTTTAATGATAAATTAAACATTAAAAGTTATCCAGTTTAACAATATGCAAGGATTATTTATGTTGCTGAGTCCTTTCACTTGTGTTTGCTTTTAGTAAAACAGTGAGAGCTAAATAACTTGCTGGAGCACACGGGTCCAAGCTGAGTAAGCGAGTTTCCATGAACAAATGCTTCTAGGGCAGTGCACCCACAGTGTTCTCTTTACGTCTCTGATTTCCCGCTTGCACTCTGATTTTGGCCTGGTCAGTTTGGGATCTCTTGTCTGCCCCTCAATCCTCTTAAGAAATATTTTTAAAACTTTACCCAGCATTTTAAATTGTTTTAAGTAACAGGATTGACCACAAATAACCCTAAGGCTTGCTCTCTTGCTTCCCTTTTAGTTTTTACTCAAGTGTCTTATCGGTGAGGCTTTCCCTAACTGTGCTTCATTTAAAAAAAACAAACACGAAAACCCCCATGCTACTCCCTATTCCCCTCTTAGTTTTCTTCATATCAGTTATCATCACGTGTGGTGTGTATTGTTAATTTTCTATCTCACCTGAACTAGAATGTAAGAAACATGAAGAAAGAGGGTATATTTATTCACATTGCCAAAAACAGTTCCTGGCAGACAACGAAGAACACTTTGTTTGAATCAAGGAAGGAAATCTCTCCACTGAGCTCCAGATTCAAGTTTCCAACTGATAATGTAAAATCTCCACTAGAAATCAAATGGGTTTTTCAATCTTTTTTTTTTTTTTTTTGAGTTGGAGTCTCACTCTGATGCCCAGGCTGGAGTGCAGTGGCACGACCATGGCCACCACAGCCTTGGCCTGCTAGGCTTAGGTGATTCTTCTGCCTCATTCTCCCAGGTAGCTGGGACTACAAGAGCATGCCACCATGCCTGGGTAAGTTTTTGATTTATTGTGGAGATGAAGTGTCACCACATTGCTCCAGCTGGCCTCAAACTCCTGGGCTCAGGCAATCCTCTTGTCTCAGCTTCCCAGAGTGTTTGGATTACAGGGATGAACCACCATGCCTGGCCAGGTTTTTTAATCTTAATATGGACAAAATAGCCTGGACGACAGAGTGTGACCCTGACTCAAACAGATGGACAAAATAGAACTTTTTATTTTCTGTCCATGCCCAACACCATCCCATCTTCTCTATTCCCTGTTTCAATCAGTGGCATCACATTCTTTCAGTTACTAATATCAGAAACTTAAGAGTCATTTGAAGAATCATTACTTCCTTTCTGTTAATATCTAGACCCAATCCATCAGCAAAGTCTATAGGTCAAACCTTCAAAATACACCTCAAGTCCATCCTCTTCACTTCACCTCCATCTTTACCTTACGGTAACCACACTATTCTTTTAAAATTCTGCATCCATCCCATGGCTCCTCTGCTTCTTGGTGCACTTAGATGCCCTACCGCCCATAGCTTCCAAAACAAACCCTGCATAATTCTCCCTCTTCCTGGCTCTCTAGCCTTATCTCTTTACATGAGATTCCCCATGCCCACCATACTCCAGAACTATTGGCTCTATCCCATTCTTCAAATAAGCCGGCCTCTTGCCTGAGTCCTCCAGATACTATCCCCTCTATCTACAGTACTCTTTCTTTTGACCTAGGCAGGTTGGCGATTTCATCCTTCAAGTCTTAGCTTCAATATCAGCTCGTTAGGGAGGACCTACCTCACCACTCTGTTTCGGTAGGTGCTCCTCAGACCATAATTATTTTCTATCACTACCCTCTACATATCCTTCCCTGTATTATTATCATTTGTAATGACATACTTATAAGTCTTTGGAGTTTTTGAAATGGAGAGATTTTCCTGCACTTCCCCAAGTGAAAGTGGACCTCTACTGGGGATCAGTGCAGGGTCCTGGGTCCAAGAGATTTTCTGCTTCTCCCAAAGTGCAAAAAGATTTTTGCTCTGACATCACCTCCAAAAGCAGTGGATCTTTGCCTGGAATTAAGGCAGGAAAGTTTGCCAGCTCTCCCCCAGTGACAAATGGCTTTTGTGCCTTACAAGTGAAAGGTTTGAGGAAGTGGGCGGTGTTTCATGCCTGTCACCCAGTATGCTTCTACCAATTGCCCCTGCATGTCTGTGCATCACAGGCTCGCTTCTCACCAGTCTCCTGCCCCAATCTTTCTCATTAAAACCCCAGGGAGGTTTGTGGAAAGAAGATCCTGAATGCCAACTACTGTCATGTCAGGGACTCTCACCTATTCTAAACTAATATCTATTGTACAGTTGGCTTTTAAGGAGTTCCTTAACATCTTAGCAATTTCTGTCAGAAGACAATTATCCACAGGTCTCTCCTGTTTCTGCATGACTTTTGAGTAGAGGCCCTGCCTGCTTTTCTTTTGGACCACCTTTTCAAGGATATTTGTATAAAAAATATCCTGGGAAGACAGAGATAAGCTCTCTCTCTAGAGGAAAGACAGCTTTGATCACTGGCTGTTATAAAAAAGACATCTCCCTCCAGAGCAAAGGGTAGACATGCTCAATGCCCATTATAAAATATTGGGGATCAGTAAACTCAGGGTTCTTCCTGCTGTGTCCCCAACTATGTGTGCAGGTGGCACCTGGTCCCCTTTTCATTGCACTATGAGGACTGGGGAATCTAGGAACCAGCACAAATGCTGAAACTCTGACTAATGCCATTGGTGTAGGTAATGAAGTCCTTTGCTTCTGATTCAACAGTTTGTGGCAAGTTAACTTACAAGTAGGATAGACACGTATACTCAGCCATTGTGAACTCTCCTGTCCACTCTGCACAGCAGCCTCAGGACTCCCTCCTGATCCCCACAGGGGCAGCAAAGAGTGTACATGTGTGGGGTGCTTCAGCTCCCTTCCCCTGCACTACCTTTGAAGGCTCAAAACAGATAGAAAACTTGGGAAATCCCCAGAGCCCTGCCCTCAGCACAGCCCGGCGGGGCACTTCCTTGGAACAACTCTTGCCAAGGGGAAACCCAACAGCCACCATGCTCGCGGCTTTCTCCCACAAGTACATCCTTCTGGCTGGAGATCAACAGTACAGCCAACTACATGGGATGCAACATCTCCGCTTCGGGAAAGGTCTGATCCCCAACGCCAGCTAACAACACTTTCCAAGCCACTTTGGCACTCAAGACACCATGAGCCAGAGCAGGTACACAGCACAGGGCTGCCACATCTGGCAATTAAGAAACTCACTACACCAAGGCTATATATAATCAAGGGAACCCGACATTGCCAACATCAAGCCCCTGCCAACCTCAAATAAGAAACAATTATCTACCCAAAGGAGAAGGAACCAGAAAAATAGTTCTGATAATATGAAAAAACAGAGTTCTCCAATACTTCCAAAAAACTACATCAACTCTTCGGCAACAAACCCTAACCAAAATGAAATTGTTGAAATTCCAGGCATAAAGTTAAGAAGGTTGATGACAGAGCTGGTCAACAAACTTCAGGAGAAAATTGAAAATCAAAGTAAAGAAATTTTAAAAACTATTCAGGACATGGATGAAAATTTCCCCAAAGAGATAGACACCTTAAAAAAAAAAGCTGAAATTCTGGAAATGAAAAAAGCATTTAGGAAAGTACAAAATACAATGGAAAGTTTTAACAGTAGACTAGAAGAAGCAGAATAAAGGATCTCAGAACTAGAAGATGGGCTTTTGAATTAAACCAGACAACAAGAAAGAAAAACGAAGAGAATGAAACAAAGTCTCCAAGAAATGTGAGATGATGTAAAACATTCAAACTTGAGACTCATAGGTGTTCCCGAGGAAGATGAGAAAGCAGCAAGTTATGAAAACATATTTGAGAGAATAATGGAAGGAAACTTGCCTGGCCTTGCCAGAGATCTAAACATCCAGATAAAAAAAGCCCAAAGAACCCCCACAGAAGATTCATAGCAAAAATGTCATCCCCAAGGCATATAGTCATCTGGCAATGCAAAGTTAATGAGAAGGAAAGAATTTTAAGAGAAGACAAAAGCATCAAATAACTTACAGAGGTAAATCTATCAGACTAACAGCAGATTTCTCAGAAGAAACCCTACAAACCAGAAGGGATTGGGCCCCATCTTCGATCTCCTCAAGCAGAATGAGCCAAGGATTTTTGATTCCTCAAAATTAAGTTTCATAAACAAGGGAGAAATAAAGTACTTCACAAACAATCAAAAGGTGAGGAATTTGTCATCACTAGATTGGCTCTACAAGAAATATTCAAAGGAGTTCTAAATACTGAAACAAAATGTCAAAATACACCAATAGAGAAATGCTGAAAATCATAAAGTTCACAGGCTTTATGGAACACCAACATAATAGAGAAAAAAATAAACAAAGCAACCAAATAACAAACCACATGATGAATAGAATAGTATCTTACCTATCATTGTTAACTCTGAATGTAAATGGTCTCATTATCCTGCTAAAAAGATATAAACTGGCAGTTGGATAAAAAGCACAACCCAATAACTGCTGCTTTCAAGAGACCAACTTAACTCACAAAGATTCCTATAGACTCAGAGTAAGAGGGTGGGGAAAAACATTCCATGCAAATAGAAACTAAAAACAAGCTGGAGTAGCCATTCCCCTATCACATAAAACAGACTTTAAATTAGCAACAGTTAAAAATAAAGACAAAAATGGCTATTATATAATGATAAAGGGATCAATCCAACAAGAAGACATAACAATGTTGAATATACGCGTGCCTAATACCAGAGCCCCCTGCTGTATAAAACAAATTCTATAAGACCTAAAAAAAGAGACACAGCAATACAATAGTAGTGGGAGATATCAGTACTCCACTGACAGCAATAGACAGATAATCAAGGAAGAAAATCAACAAAAAAATATTGGTGTTAAACAAAACTCTAGAGGAAATGGAACTAATAGACATCTACAGAACATTCCATCCCAAAACTACAAAATACACATTTTTTTCTCATCAGCACATGGAATATTCTCCAAGATAGACTATATGATAGGTCACAAATCAAGTCTCAATAAATTCAAGCAAACTGAAATATCAAGCACCATTTCCAATGACAGTGAAATAAAACTAGAAATTAACTCCAAGAAGAACTCATAAAACCAAACAAAGATACATAAGCTAAACAATTTGCTCCTGAATGATCCTTGGGTCACCAATGAAATCAAGATGGAAATTAAAAAATTAATCTCTGGGACACAGCCAAAGTTGTGCTCATAGGAAATTTATAAAACTTAAGACCTACATTACAATGTGAAAGATCACATATAACAACCTAACATCACACCTCAAGGAACTAGAAGAATATGAACAAACAAAACATAAAGCTAGTAGAAGAGAAGAAATAACAAAGAGCAGAGCAGAACTAAATGAAATTAAAATTAAAAAAAAAACAATAAAAGGATGAGTGAAACAAAAAGTTGGTTCTTTGAAAAGGTAAACAAAATTGAGAGACCACTAGCTAAATTAAGAAGAAAGACTCTATTAGCTCAATCAAAAATGAAAAAGGAGACATTACAACTGAAACAATAGAAATTTAGATTATCTGAGACTATTATGAACACCTCTATGCAATCTAGAGGAAATGGATAAACTCTTGGAAACATACAACTCCCCAACTTTGAATCAGGAAAAAATAGAAACCATGAAAGGCAAGTAGTGAGACTGAAACAGTAATTAGAAGTTTCCCAACAAAAAAAAATTCAGGACCTGATGGACTCACAGCTGAAGTCTACTGGACCTTCAAAGAAGAACTGGTACCAATTTTACCGAAGCTATTCCACAAGATTGAAGAGGGAGGAATCCTCCGTAACTCATTCTACAACATTTTAGTATTCTCATGATACTAAAGCTAGGAAAAGACACAACAAAAAAAGAAATCTACAGACCAATAGCCCTTATAAACATAGACGCAAAAATCCTCAACAAGATATTAACAAACCAAATTCAATAGCACATTATAAAAATAATACACCATGACCAAGTGGGTTTTATCCCAGGGATGCAAGGGTGGTTCAACATACATAAGCCAATAAATGTGATTTACTACATAAACAGAATTAAAAACAATAATCATATGACTATTTCAACAGACACAGAAAAAGCATTTGACAAAATCCAGCAGCTCTTTATGATAAAAACCCTCAGCAAAATAAGTATAGAGGGAACATTTCTCAAAGTGATAAAAGCTATATATGACAAACCCACAGCCAATGTCATCCTGAACAGAGAAAAGTTGAACACATTCCCCCTCAGAACTGGAACAAGGCAAGGATGCCCACTTTTATCACTACTATTAAACATATTACTGGAAGGCCTTACCAGGGCAATCAGGTAAGAAAAAGAAATAAAGAGTATCCAAATTGGAAAAGAAGAAATCAAACTATCTCTGTATGCCGATGATATGATCTTATACCTAGAGAACCCTAAAAAATTCTTCAAAAGATTTCTGGACTTGATAAATGAATTCAGTAAAGTTCCAGGATCCAAAATCAACACACACAAATCAGTAGCACTGCTACACACCAATAGTGACCAAGCTGAGAATCAAATTAAAAACTCAATTCCATTTACAATAACAGTCAAAAAACTAAAACACCTTGGAATATGTTTAACTAGGGAGGTAAAAGATCTCTATAAGGAGAACTACAAAACTCTGACAAAAGAAACTGCAGAGGACACAAACAAATGGAGAAACATCCCATGCTCATGGATTAGAAGAATCAACATGATTAAAATACCATATTACCCAAAGTCATCTACAGATTCAATGTAAGCCCTGTCAAACTACCAATATCATTTTTCGCAGAATTAGAAAAAAAAACCCTAAAATCATATGGAACCAAAAAAGAGCCAGAATAGTCAAAGCAATCCTAAGCAAAAATAATTAAGCTGGAGGCATACAGCTACTACCTACACATTACCTACTTCGAATTATATTACAAGGCTATAGTAACCAAAACAGCATGGTAGTGGTACAAGAGAAGATACATGGTACCAATAAAACAGAACAGAGAATCCAGAAATAAACCCAAATACCAACAATCAACTGATCTTTGACAAAACAGACAAAAACATACACTGGAAAAAGGATACCCTATTCAACAAATGATGCTGGGGAAACAGGATAGTTATATGCAGAAAAATGAAAATTGATCCTATCTCTCCCCACATACAATAATTAACTAAAAATAGATTAACATCTTAAATGTAACACCTGAAACCATAAAATTCCTTGAGGAAAAACTCTTATGGACATCAGCATAGGCAAATGATTTGTGGCTGAAAACTGGATAGTTACATGCAGAAAAATGAAAATTGATCCCTATCTCTCCCCACATACAATAATTAACTAAAAATAGATTAAAGTCTTAAATGTCAAACCTGAAACCATAAAAATCCTTGAGGAAAAACTCTTATGGACATCAGCATAGGCAAATAATTTATGATTAAAACCCCAAAGCAAATGCAACTAAAACAAAAATATATAAGTGGGACTTAATTAAACTAAAAAGCTTCTGCACAGCAAAATAAAGAACTGACAGACAACCTACAGAATGGGAGAAGATACTCACAAGTTATACATCTGATGGCCAGGTGTGGTGGTTCACACCTGTAATCCCAGCACTTTGGAAGGCCATGGTGGGAAGACTGCCTGAGCCCAGGGGTTCAAGACCAGCCTGGACAGTTTGGCAAGACCTCGTCTTGACAATAGAAAAAATTAGCCGGGAATGGTGGCATGTACCTGTAGTTCCAGTTACTTGGGAGGCTGAGGTAGAAGGATCGCCTGAGCCCAGCAGGTTGAGGCTACAGTGGCTGCGAGCGTGCCACTGCACTCCAGCCTAGGCAACAGAGTGACACTCTGACTCAAACAAACAAACAAACAAACAAACAAAAAAAAAAACCTCTGACAAAGGACTAATGTACAGAATCAACAAAGAACTTAAACAAATCTATAAGAAAAAAGCAAATAACCCCATTAAAAAGTGGGCAAATGACATGAACAAACATCTCTCAAAAGTATAGAAAGGGCAAACATATGAAAAAATGCTTAACATCACTCATCATTTGGGAAATGCAAATTAAAAACACAATGAGATACCACTTTACACTGGTCAGAACGGCCATTACTAAATAATCAAAAACAATAGATGCTGGCACAGATGCAGAGAAAACAGAACACTTATCCACTTTTGGTGGGAGTGTACATTAGTACAACTTCTATGGAAAGTGATATGGAGATTACTCAAATAACTAAAAGCAGATCTACCCTGGGATCCAGCAATTCCACTACTAGATATCTACCCTCAGAACAGAACAGAAGTCAATATGTAAAAAAGATAACTGCACTCATATGTTCCTCACCGCATAATTCACAATTGCAAATATATGGAATCAACTGATCAGTGGATAGTTAAAATGTGCTATGTATACACCATGGAATACTTCACACCCATAAAAAAGAATGAAATCATGTTCTTTCCAACGTGGTTGGATCTGGAGACCATCTTCTAAGTAAACTGACTCAGAAACAGAAAACCAAATGCTGCATGTTCTCACTCATATGTTGGAGCTAAACAGTCACAAAGATGGAAATAATGGACACTGGGGACACCAATAAGGAGCAGGGGGTTGGAGGGTTAGGGTTCAGAAATTGCCTATGGGGCACAATCTGGGGAATGGGCCACCTGAGACCCAATCCCTACCATGACACAATATGTCCAAGTCATGTATATGCTTGTGCACCTCCCGAATCTAAAATTTTAAAAAATTATCAATGAAAAGATTTGATTAAAAAAACACTTAGACTCTTCTAAATTCTTGATAATTTCATCTTACTTGCTTTAGTGGCAGCCTTATTCTCTAACAAAGGTGAAACAGTTCATGTAGCCTGTTTCCTTGAAGGGACATGTCACTCTTTAAAATTCAATTTCTTTGACTATTTTCTCTAATGGGGGTAAGAAAAGCTATGATTTTTTTCTTTTCTTTTTGAGTTGAGTCTCACTGTCGCCTAGGCTGGAGTGCAGTGGCATGCTCACAGTCACCCTAGCATCGACCTGATGGGCTCAGGCAATTCTTCTGCCTTAGCCTTCCAAGTAGCTGGAACTACAGGCACACGCTACCAAGCCCGGTTAATTTTTTGATTTATTGTAGAGATGAGGTCTCACCAAGCTGCCCAGGCTTTTCTCAAACCCATGGGCTCAGGCAATCCCCTCACCTCGGTCTCCCAAAGTGCTGGGATTACAGGCTTGAGCCACCATGCCCAGCCAACTTTTTCTTGTTGTTAGTATGGGAGTAACGTTCTCTTGCAGCTTTCTACAACTTGGGAAGAAGTGTAAATCCCAAGGTGTACCTACTTGATTACTTTTTATCACCAAAGATAGACACTCACTGATCTATAAACTCTTATTGTTCTGCTTACACATGGTTAAGTTTTCAAAAGAAGCATGGGCTTGACAGAAGAACTCCCATCAAGTATTTCATCACAAGGGCTGGAAGCAATGGACCAAGAATATTTACCTTCCAACAGCTATGGCAGGGAGGGTGAAAGCATCTAAACTATGAGAGACGAGATGTTATGCAGAACATACATATGCACTGGCCACCAGTATTAAAGGACCCAGGGGAACATATAGGAAAACTGTGAGCACTTAGGGTGGAAGGAGGGCTGTTGGAGGTCAAAACTGGATGAGAAGATGTGGCAGAAAGAGCTGAAAAGGATACCAAGAACAGGCAGTGTTGGGAGCCGGCCACGGAGGCCCACTGAGCGTTAGGGATCAGGGAGGGCCGTGGACCCCAAGACCACTAGGATGTGTTCGGGAGCTATTGACCCCACCCCCCCCTTTTACCATTTGGCATATATAACCAGAAAGAACTCTGATGATTTAAGTATGAGGTTCTGAAACTACGGCAGACATGGTTAACTTTGGAAACTCATTGTTTCTGTTTCTCACAGACTGCGGTTTTGGCCTTTATATAAGCATAATTCAAACTCAGGTCACTTCTGAGAGTCTTAATATAATTGCAAGCTTTTTTGTATTAGAATCATAGGTTTAAGTTTAGTATAGATATATAGAAAATAAGATTTTAGAATAGCCATTTTGCTAAGAGATTGTAATCGGTTATTCCGAGAAGTGGCCCAGCGCGTACTTTGGACTGGGCCACATTCCTAAGAGCCCAGCCTGTATTCTGGA